>JADDOH010007515.1:0-33780 GCA_016648135.1 Agrypnia vestita
CATTTTAAAAAAAAAAACAACATTTAAAATGATTTTCTAAAATGAATGAATGATTATTGTATTCTAATCGGGAATATGTCTCTTTGCCACCTTTCAGAGCGATTGTTAGTCAGGAGTGATTCAAATATTGATGACAAGATTTTTCACTGAAATATATGTTTAACTAAACAAAAGTAGGTGTAAAATAAATAAGAATAAAACGTTGATTGGTGAAATACGCAAAAAACTATGTTATTTTTTCTTAACTTTTACTTTTATTTATTAAATAAACGTCCTTTATAGAAAAGCAAATTGAAAAAAATATCAATATATTTTTTTATATCTTGTAAATTTGTTTTATTTGATAATAAAATTATGGTACTTTTCTATAGATTTTTCTGATTAAATAACACGGATTTATTAGTCTTGGCACGACCTAGCGTAACAATAATTATTTTTATATACATTATGATTATTTTTGTATAAATGATGGTTGATTATTTTTTATAAATAACTGTAGATGGTTCCTAAATGTAAAAATATGGTTCGAAACTCCGCTAAATTATTTTTCAAGGTAAAGCATAATAACGCGGAAATGTGTTTGGACAGATGGCCAGCGCCCTTGGTGCGAGGACACTATTCAGTATTTTAATGTTTACTGATGGCTTTGCTTTATTTGGTGACTAGACCCTAATTGCCAGGTTACACCTCCTTTCTTAAAACTCCTATTCAAAGACCTTAGCAATCAATCAACATATATATGGTGGTGTCTCGGTAGTGGGTTAACGTGTTCATTTAATTCAAATCCAAAAAAAAAAAATTTTTTTAATTCATATATAGGATGTCTCAAAACTAGTAGCTAAAACATAGGAGGAGTCTTGTTCGTGCAATTTTGAATAGAAAATATTCTTCACGCTTTGGGTGAAATGTCGACAGTTACGGAGATAAGCGACATCAAAATTTGCATTTTTTTTTTTAATATTTTTCATTAAAACGTTGGATCATAACTACAGTAACTTATATGGAATATAAAACAAAGTTCATGGTGTTTAGTAGGCAAGATCACACGGGATCACACCTCACATTGAATGGGGCTGGTATAGAGAGAGTGACAAAGTTTAAATACCTTGGAAGTATCCTAGCGGAAGACCTCGACCCAGAAACCGAAGTCAAATGCAGAATTGAAGCATCGCGAGCTGCTTTAACAAAATGAGACAGATATTCTGCGATGACAATCTTAACCTGAAACTTCGACAGCGACTGGTCAAATGTTATATATGGTCAGTCCTGCTGTACGGAGTGGAATCGTGGACCCTCAAAGTGAGTAGCTTGAACCGGCTGGAGGCGTTCGAAATGTGGATACATCGGAGAATGCTCCGGATACCCTGGACGGATACGGTCAGCAACACAAGGGTTCTTCAAAGAGCTAGAGTGAATAGAGAGTTGCTGACAAATATCAAAATCCGAAAGGTATCGTATTTGGGTCATGTGCTCAGAGGAGAAAAACATGAATTGCTCCACCTGATTCTTATGGGCAAGATAGAGGGTCGTAGAGGTGTTGCAAGGAGACAAATCTCCTGGCTCCGCAATATACGCGACTGGACGGGCATAAGAAGTGTTGGAGAGCTGTTTCGTGCTGCCCAGGACAGGGACGCTTTCTCTCGGGTGATAGTCAACGTTGGGGGGACCTGACATGACACCAAAAGAAGAAGAAGATATGGAATATAACAAAATTATTCATTTCGATACATGCGAAATAAAAATATTAAAACCTTGCAGAAATTTTAAAAGATTTGTTGTAATATTTTATCGGTTTTGCTAGAGTGAACCGCTTTCGAAAAAACTTGCCGACCTGAGATTTGAATTCACGCAATTCTTCTTCTTCTTCGGGCAGGATGTTTTTCGTCATCCAGGACCTCCTTTGCTCGCAATATCGTCTTGAATACTTAAATACTTCTCCGAATATCTCACGATATGGTCAAAATATTTCACTCTCTTTCTTTTAACTAGTAGCGTCTGCGGTTTGTTGTGTGCCGGAAAAACTTTGAATCGATTTTCAACCCTTTTCCCGTGATCCAATCGAGCTGAAACTTTGCAGGCAGACTCTGGACCCGGGGGGTAATATAGGCAACATTTCCCCCTATTCTCATACCCCTTCCCCGCCCCCTGCAAATCTGTACCGTTTGACCGATCGGACTCAAAATTTGGAAACTTATTCTTCAGAACTCGGCAGGTAACGTATGCCACATTTCCTCTCTCCCCTTTTACCTTTTCTCCTCCCCCTGATACATTTTCGATGCAAATCTATACCCTTCGAATCAAATCTTTGTTTCCCCACAAATTTATTTTCAACTTAATCCTTAACCCGTGCAACACCGCGTACTAAGAGCTAGTAAATTAATAAATTACAAATGTAAATACAAATCTTCATCCGTAAGAATGCATCTCTAGCCTTCCTCTCACTCACTCACTCTCTTGGCTCTACAACCCCTGGTGGGTCTTGGCCTCCTCAAGAGTCTTCCTCCACTCATCTCGGCTCAATGCCAGCTCTCTCCAGTTCCGAAGCTTCAAGGCAGAAATGTCTTTGAGGACGTTGTCGCTCCATCTTAATTTCGGCCTTCCTAAGCTCCTTCGCCCTATCGGTCCTGAGTTCAGCAGGGACTTTGCTACTTAATGCTCGGTCGTTCTCTCCGTATGTCTTCCCAGTTTTATAAATTTTGTGATGCTTGGCTCCTTAAACAGAGTATAGAGCTCATTGTTGTAACATTTGCGCCAAATTCCGTTTTCTAGAACCGGTCCGAAGATACGCCGCAAAATTTTATTTTCAAAAACATCCAATGCTCGCTCATTCCTCTTAGTTAGTACCCACATCTCAGCTGCGTACGTGAGAACTGACCTATTAAGCGTTTTGTATAAAAAAATGCAATTTGCGCATACTATGCGCTTCTGGATCTCTTCTGTAGTATTATTGTTATTTGTCATTAGGGAGCCAAGGTATGTAAATTTTTCTATACGGCATTAACAATCTTCCTCTATACGGAATTATTTAATTTCCATAGAAGGGTAAACTTATTCATCGTGTATAAAAAAGAATGCAGTTAAAAATAACTTCAAAAAGTGATAGAAGTGATTGAATAGTATATATAATAGAAAACAGCACTAGTCAATAAATATACATTAATAAATTACAAATTTAAATACAAATCTATCGAGTATCATGATTCATTATGGGTTGTAGATTGTAATGATAAACATCTTATACTGCATTATAATTAGCGTGTCATCAGAGTGGTGCATTATAAAATGCAATTATGCATTATATACTAATATAACATGGGAAACCGCATAGCGCTGTTTGAAGTGCGCTTTATAAGCAGTAAGTGATATTACTTAAACAATCCTAGACCCACTGCAGTCAATAAACTGTCATATTTCAACTATTTATAACCGAATAAGAAATCATTACTGACGGTAATTTTTTTTTCATAAAATACAGGGTGGGGCAGAGCATATTTAGGAATTAATTTTTAAAAAAAGTAACACAGATATGTATTTAATTACTATTGTATTTTCCTATAACTTTGTGGTTATTCATTATGAATATAATTAAACGAATTAACTAAGTTTATCACCACTTAATTTTTGGTAAAACCAACCGGTTTCGGAAACAATGTTCCTTCGTCTGGGTATACCTAATACTAATTAAACTTTGACTAATACTAATTAAACAAAATTGTGAACAATCATACCTCAGTGTCAAGTGTCCAAATGGGGGTAAATAGTGGGGGGTGCGAAAGAAACAGGTGATAGGGTGAAAGGGAATATATAATCAAGATAGGACTGTATATATGTTAGATTTTTTTGGTTATTTATAATAGATTCATTATTATTTATGGATTTCTTAATGTTTAGGGCTTCTAAATTATTTAGACGTCTACTTTTACTATACTTTATATTTTACTATGTTCGAAAATTTTGACGTTCCATATATAATCCGTGCTGCAGCGTTTAGAATAGATTGCAGTCAATCGTGCTGAAACATCGGTAGGCCAGCGTAGATAACATTGCAGTAGTCCACACGTGATACAACAATTGCATTAATGAGTAAACGGGCTGCCTCAGAGGTAAGATGTCTACGAATACTTTGTAATAATTATATGCATTGCAAATAAAATGTATAAATATGAAATGTATTGCTTATTTCATCTGATCTGAATAGAATTAAAAAAGGTTCACTTAGGTGGTTTGATCATGCTGTCAGATGAATGAGGAAAAATCATTAAGAAAGTTACATAACGCAAATGTTGACGGCGCACTGACAGGTATTTAAAGAAAAAGCTGGCCAAAAGTCGAAATAAAAAAAATCAACTGCGCGTAATTTGAAAACCTTGTAGTTAAATGATTGTGACGTCATGTGACAGTCATCTTTTACACACATTACAGTAGCCGGCAAACATCTTGAAATTCTGCGGCGTAGTGGGGGGACGTTTGCGCATCTACCTTTCTACCAACGAGACCCAAATTTCATCTTCTGCGCATTCCCCCACTTAGCCAAAGAATTTCATGAAGTTTGCCGGCAACTGTACCTCTGTATTGTCCGTTACGCTAGTCGGAGTTTAGTCGTCGTTTCGCCCGCACGTCTGTATTCTCGGCTCCTACCTGCAAATAATATTTTGTATTCACTTTCTGATTAATTTAGCAGCTGTGACATGAAGATATTTGTAATAGATTTAGAAGTTCAAGGTATTTATTACATTTTTAATTGAAAATTAGTTTTTACGTGTTTAAAAAAATCGTATTGAAACATAATAATATTAAAATCTTTTTGACAAATTTAAGGATTTTAGTGAAAGAAAGTTTCTTTATCAATCAAAAAAATAATAATGTGAGATACGATCAAGATCATGATCTCACTTTTGATGAAGAAAAATTTTCCGCCAACAGTCGCCATTTTTTTAAAAAAAAAAATTCGATTGTATTAAAAATTTATGAATATATAAACTGAATTAAGTGATTATCTTTTATTATAGCAACTGAAATGAATGTGAAGAAGTTGACGAGAAGAGCACTCTATAGCTTCATCAAGGAGTGTCCTGAACGTTCGCTTGACAAAAAGATAAAATATATGGAGGACATCTTCATGAAAATCACACCAGAGAAAATCAACGAGTTGAAACAAAACTTAAGTTTCTTCAAGGCGGAATTTAAACGAAAGTCGATAGCTGCATCTCGTAAAGGTGAAAGATTTATCAAAAATAACGAATAATGGCTTGCAGGTACTGTGAAGTTAACAATGTGGTCAAAACAAAAGGCGGGTCGGCCCTCAGTGGATTTCGAAGAATCTAGTGACCGCAGTAAAAGGCGCAAAACAAAAGAGTTAAGGGAGCAGGTACCTGATACAGTATTGACTTACGCTGCTCAAATGAGTCTATGGGCTGCAGGTAAAAGCGATGCATCCGCAGTTTTAAAAGAATTAGCGAAATCTCCGAGAGAGCCTGTAAAGTTCGTAAAACGATAATGAGCTTAAAGATACGAAAAAACACCGAGCCTTTAACTACAACGCAGGCATTATCAATATTCGTGAAAGCTGATCTATCACGAAGACAATATAATATAATACGAAATGGAAGTCCAAAGCTCTATCCATGCTATTCATTAATACAAAAAGTAAAAATGGAATGCTATCCTAAGCCAGATTCATATCGTGTTACTGATACTTGTGCCGAAAAAAACTGCAACATTTATTGGATCACACCACATCACGCCTTTGCCAATATATCCTTTATTCGAAGAAGAGGAAGAAGTGGCAAACAAGACCTCCGATGAAGAAAATACACCTTTTTCTGATCAAAATAATATATAAATAAAAAATTTAATAATTAAGAAATATTTTTCCTTGTGAATACCTTCTTCCTTAGAAAATAAGCTAATGTTTGAAACAAAATGCAAAAATTAAGATACGAAATATATAAAACATAGAAAAATATACATAAAAGATCATTTAAAGACGATTAAAACGTTAAAATAATTTTGGCCAGCTTTTTTTCTAAATGCGTGACTGTGCGACGCCGGAAAGACTGAGCATGGCTTGTGCTCGAACTTTATGAGCAGGACCAGATGTCATTGAACACATACACCTTCACTCACCTTTCCGTAATGCACGCTCTACTAAAATCTTGTATCTACGACTTTAACATAATATTGCTTGATTTTGGAGCATTTTGAATTTTTAATGATTGACTGTGCTGACCCGTGGGGATCTTTCTGTGTACGTGAGCGTACAAACGTACGAATCCTCAGATAAGGAACATAGTGAACCAGAAAAATACAGTGAGATGTAGCGCCCTTCTGATAAAGGAGGAATAAGTCTATATGCCTGGATCTGAAGGAAAACAAGATGAGCCCATTATTTTTATTATTTTTATTTATTTATTTATCTTTATCTTGTTACATGTCGTAGGAGATGGAGCCGCTCACTAGGAAGACTGTGCCGAGATGAGCAGCTGAACAATATAGTGAGAACAAAAAATAATTAAGATATACAACAAAATACTATATAACTGTAAGATTAATTAATTAATTAATTGAGTATATAAATATAAAATGTGGAATAATAAGAACAGTATATATTGTATAATATAAAAGCAATAAAGAAAGTAAAGTAAAGTAATATATATAAAAAATCATATGCATGGATAGTAACAAAATATATATATAATAGAACAGTTAAAAAGTATATTTAGGTATATACCTATATAAGAAAATTAAATGAATGTTTGTGTATATTAAATAGTGATAAGAAATGAAGTTTAATGAGCAAGAAATTATGACCTGTTTTCGGCAGTTGGGTATTTGTGCAAATGCAGGTGACAATAACGTCTTCTCGAATAGTGTAGTGTAAAAAGTTAAGAGTAGGGTGTCCACACTGACTATGACAGAATGGACACCAAAGACATTTGGATATCACTTCCATCAGTCTGCATAACACCCTTAACCATTTTTTTAAAAAGTGACAAGAGTGTTTGCACTCTTAATATTTTCGGGAAGAGCATTGAAGAACAAAGGAGCCTTGTGAAAAAAACTTCTTTGTCCAAACACTGTCCTGGCATTTATTGGCCGATACATTAAAGAAGTGGACATTCTAGTATGGTTAAAAATGTCCTTAGGTTTTCACGGCCGTTCAGAATCTTCTGTGTATAGTTTTCTGGGATATTCTGCCGTGTGTATGTAACCTCTCTGGCCAACGTTTCGGATCCGACATCCGTTAGTAGATATATAACACACTACATGAAGACACACACCTTGCTTTCGACACGGTACTGCAATCCAGTATTTAACATAAAACAAACTTGGAGGCACCCTGACTTCGGTACGGTATTGCAAGGTAATACTTAACCTACACTTCAACACTCACTCATCACATCAGCTCTAATGATGGACCCTGCAATGGGATCCGAAACGTTGGCCAGAGAAGTTACATACACACGGCAGAATATCCCAGAAAACTATACACAGAAGATTCTAGTATGGTGCATTTGTTGGGTTCGTTTAATAATAAATTTGATTTTTGATTGTCCATTGCCCATTGATCTCTCCATAATCCTGTAACAAATCCATTTCGCAATATCCATTCTACAATCCGTGTTCAAACTGCTTGGCTTGGCTTTATTTGCGGTCATTATGCCGCTGTATCTCATGCCACTTGGATCTTTTCTCGCATTGGCTTTTGTCGTGGACATTTTGTTGTCGGTCTAAATGTTAGGTTAGGTTAGGTTAGGTTAGGTTAGGTTGTATCTGCCGGCGGTGAATCCCCGGACTGGCGAGTCCCTTAATGTTTGCGTTTGTTATTTTATATTAACTTTTCCCTGACGGGATTGAATGCATCTAATAACTGTCTATATGGTGTAATTTTGTATTCATTTTATTTAATCTGGCTCCTACGTTGCATGTACACTTATGCTTATGCTAATTGCTATGAACACTTGGCATGGGCGACTGCGGAAGACGTGGCATGACCACATTAACCAGATACTGGAAGATGGTCCCGTTAGAAGCCTCAACAACCGTCAAGCTTGCACGCGAAGATATATGAATGCAGATGAAGCGAGAGTTGTACGTCAGGACAGAAGAGTATGGCGCTCTATCCTCTCTGCCTACCCCCAAGGAAAAACGGCGTGATGGTAAGTTAGTTAGTTAGTTAGTTACTTGGGATTTTTTGCATTCATATTTTGTACTTAAACTGAAGCATTTCTTGTATATACATACGTAAATTGTAATTCCCACTTATTGGATGATAAGTATGTTACAATTGATATTTGTCCCTGCGTGCACCTTGGAGGCAGAGTTTTTGTGTGGACGCCTCCCCGTCCCACTCACATTCCCACGAGTTTCACGGGCGGTGAGTGCGGCCACTTTAGCGTTAAAAAAATACCGAAAATGGGTGGCGAAAGTGCAAGGCCGATATGGGAGCTGTTGCTCAAAGAGCGGCCCTGGGTGTATGGTGAGTCCCTCTTCTCTGGTCTGAATGTTCGCGGACCTTTTGACGGGCATTCGGTGACATTACATAGGGTAACTTGTCCCGTGCCACCCGCGACACAAGATACGGTCCATCTCGCCCGACTGCCGCGTCTGTCGGAGAAAAAATCTCCGAGAAAGAAAGTGCAGACGTAAAGTTCGCCCCGCGTCACAATGCCGGGAGCCGTCCGGCTATATAAACGCCCGCCGCAATTTCGACCGTTCAGTGTTTCCGCGCTCTTTGCCGCTAGCAGCGGCGACGCGCGTTCTCGTCATCGACGTCAATATCTGCCCGTCGACATCGACCGTCGAAGCCTCGCTTCCGTATCCGTCAAGGCATCCCCTTCTCTCACCATGAGCCGTTAAAGTTGCCAAAAAAAATTACAACCCTTCAAAGCAATATGGATATTCAAAAATAATTAATGTTCTTTAGAGTCGCTCAATTCTGACAGTATTTAAAAAAAACGTACTGAAAATTCGATCTTCGCGCTTTTCAATCTTTTTTTTTAATTATTAATAAATTAAATAAAATATAAATAAAGCCATAGTATTAAAAACAGCTAGTCAAAGATTTAACTTAATTTATTTTAGTGTAATATTTATAAGTATTTGACTTACCATGGAGTCTTCATCAATATTAAGGATATCCCTAGGAATATTCTTGTGTATTCTGTTCATTGGAAAAACAACGGCGCCTCCTGTAACTAACGGTGAGTGTATAAAATTTATATTTTACTATAAGTATTGTAATATTATACACAACCTTATTTTAAACCTTGAAACTTGACCTAGACGATTGGCGAAACCAGACGAGTTAGATTGTTTATTTTCAAATTTTTGTTTTCGTCTCAGAGAACCAGTATTTTTACCTATTACCATACCAATCCGATGTTTTGTTTTTGTTTTATAATGTTTCTGGCCATGAACTCTTTTAAAAGTACAGTTGTACCAATATTTTCTATATATTTTATAAAATCACGCTTTTCTAAACTATAAAATACATTAACATTAATTATAGAAGCCGGCTTGAGATAAATACTAGAATAGTTACATCCAAATGTCCATGAATCTATACTAATATATTATTATATTATAAAGATGAAACATTTGAATGTATGTTTGCATTGAATAGGCTCCGAACGATTGGACCGATTTGAAAAATACTTTCACATTTAGAATCCTACATTATCCCTGATGAACATAGGCTATAGAATATTTTCAAAAATGTTAGAGATCCGTATGAAAACTTCGATAATGTAACCCAACGTGTGAAAAAAAAATACCAAAATATATATCACGTACGCTGCGGAAATTATTGATAATAGAGCAAAGTGATGTACTACAGTTTTATAGAGGACATTAATATCTACAAAAAAGTCTGCGATACCACATATCTAAGTATTTGAGTTATGTTACAATAACATTGTTTTTTAGAGAACAGGGGAACCTTTGTTTTCCCTCACAAACTTATTTTTTACTTAATCCTTAACCTGTGCAACGCCGGGTACTACCAGCTAGTCAATAATAATTTACAAAAAAAAACTGTCAATCGAAAAAATATTTGAATACCATCGGGATACAAAACTGACATTTTTCCTCATAGGGATACAACGATACTAATTAATTTTTTGGTAGGTTTTATCTATGTATCTAACAAATTTGTTTTAAAATGTTTTCATTAGAAAATAAAAAAATACATCGTTTATTTGAGCTATAAACAAATGTTAATTGTAGGGTGATCTATAATAATCTAATAAAAAAATAGTAACAATAATTTGACGAACAATCGTTTTGTATATTGTTTTTATACTGTACATACCTAATAATCGAGTTACAAAAATAGTGACAATTATTTGACACACTATGTTTTGTACATTGCACATATGTGTTTTCATTATAATCCCATTTTATTCCTGAAAGAACAACTTTATTAATCTTTGTTTAAATAGAGCGTCGAATTCAAGCGTTAGAAAATAGCGTGTAATATCAAATTGTTCGATAATAGGAAGATAGTTCAATAGACAAGTAATTTTATATACCTACCTGACAATTTAAAAAATCGAGCTGTCATGACATTTTTGGCACATCATAACATCAAGAATTTTATAGGCCATCTGTAGGCTTTTAATGCATTTAACGTATACAGGGTTACTTGTAAAACCTCGCAGGACTATATTCCTGCCTTGATTATGAGTCGAAAATGTCCAAGCTATTATGACCTAATATCAATTGTTATGGAGATATGCGACATCAAAGTTTGCATTTTTTTTTTCAATATTTATGACTTATTTTTTGTAAAACGTTGGACTATCATTACAGTAACTCATATCGATTACAAAAAATTCATTCGTTTCAATCTAAATAAAATGATAAAAACCCTGAAAAAATTCCAATTGGAATTCGAAGGTTTTTATTTTTTTATTTGACTTGTATTAAAGGGAATGAATTTTTCATATTCGATATAAGTTACTTTAATGATAGTCCAACGTTTTACAAAAAATAAGTTAGAAATATTGAAAAAAAAATGCAAACTTTATGTCGCATATCTCCTTAACTATTGATATTAGGTCATAATAGCTTGAACATTTTCGACTTATAATCAAGGCAGAAATATAGTCCTGCGAGGTTATTAATGTTTTACAAATAACCCTGTATATCAAACATTTAATATTGTAATCAATTTTCTTTATTTGTCATTTTTTAATCTAAAAATAAGAAATGCAATATAATTTGAACATAGTAGGTAATTATTTTTGACACCAAAGTACAAAATTATAATACCTCGAAGGTGGTTCAAGTCATCAGCCCAATCTTCTATTTGTGTCAGAGGCGATGACAATTATGTTAATTTGCAATCATTGTGAGAGTTTCGCTTCAGGGGCAAGTTACCGAATAAAATATACAAGATGTGCCCCGACCTCGCCTAGAGAGCTGACACACCATTAAATCACATCTAGGACTTCAATCTTATTCTATAACTGGCGCAATGATTGCTAGCACAACTTCTCAATTTGTTGACACAATCATTTTGCCTACTTTATGTTTTACCTTTGCCTCTAAAATACAGTCGGGGATATCTTTTTCTCATGAAAAAAAGAACATCGCCTAAAAAATAATAATTTCTCGGAATTTTCTTATCATACTGAAACTCTACATTCATCTGATATTCATAAACTTAAAATTTTCTACTCGGAACCTTATAAAAGATTGATTATGAATAATTTTATTCAAGTACAAGAGCTAGAGATAATACTGTTTCATTTATAAAAGAAAATTAAATAAAAATAATTTTAAAACCGTGTAAATCCATTCCCGAACACTTCACCACTATTGTTTATATTCCGACTGACGACTACATTGGCCATCCCCATCCATGCCGTACCCTGTGCCTATGTATTATGTAGGTTAACACACTACAATTATGTGTAGTCAGTACTTTGACAAAAGTGCTGACTTAGAATTTTTTTTAAGTACTTCTTCTGTTTCTGCCTGTAATGTGTCCTGTTGTTTTTCGACCCCTGCTTTGATATGGATGACCAGCTCCTATCGCAAACCAGCAAATAAATTGATTTTAAATATAGGATATCTCGAAATATTCCCTTCACAGTTATCATATTATAAAGATTTTCATATACCATAATTTTTATCAGATAAAAAATTGATTTGGCAATTTTTTCAAGAAATTGTAACCAAAAAAAGGACAAATCACAGTATTTAGTGAAAATATATATCAAGTTGAAAATCAATTCTATAAAAATAAAACACATTTTTTTGTTCTTTAATAATTTTTTTTCCAAATAAATGGACGATCATTTCGGCTATCTAGGTCCTTCTATAAAACATAAAAAGTGTGGTCAGCTTAAAATTTATTGAAGGATGATAAAACATGGACAATAACATGATTTACAATTTATAACATTATCTGTAATGTAATTTTTAACAATAAATAAAAGGAGAAATATCTCAACATCAAAATCAATACAAATATAAATATACAAATACAAACTGTAAATTGAAAATATTCATTTTAGTGAAGAATGATATAACGCGGATAATAACATTATTTTCAAATTATAACATTATCAGTAATGTAATTTTTTTTTAAATAAGGCAGAAATATCTCAACATCCAAGTAAAATTATAACAAACCTTTTAAAACGATATGGAATGATTATATATTCACATAAACATTATGTAGACTCACTGTTAAATACACCTAAATTATATAAAAATTCTAGCTTAAAAGAATAATAAAAACCAATTTGAAGATGGCCGTGATAGGCAGAAACCGTAACAGTTTAAAAACAATAAATTATGGCAAAAAGTTTATAATTTGTTTTAATTATATTATTAAAATGGAATCCCACTACGAATTAACAGCTTAAAATTTAGAAAATACTTTATTCCATGTTGTTATTATTGTCATACATTGATACATCGAGTAGGGTTTTTCTGTCTTTCCTTTCCACTGCTTCCTCAGTGACTTCTTGAACTTTTGTATATTTTTATCCCAGAAATGTCGCAATGATCGACTATCGTCTAGACCAGCCACCAGCCATACTCAACCTGCGGCCCGCCAAGCTTTTACGTGCGACACGAAACACATTTACCTAATATCAGGAACGTGATTCAAAAAATCTGACATTGTCAGTTCCGAATATCTTTCGCGAACAAAAAGACAAACTTCTGTCAATTTAAAACAGGTGTTTTCCGCGGTTTAAGAACGATTTTTTTATTTCAACCACAGAGTGTTAATAAATCAAGCCTCTTCCTTATATGTATTACCTGTCAATTGTGTTTGAACGGAATTGTTCCTTACAATCATGCAGAAATAAAAAAAAACCTTTATTAATTCTTAAAATTACATAGCGTAGTATTTATTTTCAATACTTTCCATATAAATACAAGTTGTAGAATGTATAATATTTATTTGCATAATGCCTTCATAAGACGAAACGCGTCTCAGAAAATTAAAAAGATAGAACTTAAAAACCAATTGTTTTTATTTCCATTCGTGTGATTATGAAGTTGTACAAACTTACCATAGAAACAACTTATTTGTTTTTTTTAGCCATTTTTTGTGATAATTGTATTCCACATTCAGTAAAGTCTCGTGTTCCAGTGTATCAAATACTTTTTTGAAATCTATAAATATAATTCCTACTTTATCATTCAAATAATTCACACAAGATTTTGAGTATGTCCAAATCTTTGTACAAACCGGTAATGTATTTTAAATGCATCTCGCCTTTATGGTTTCCCCCCACAATGTGGTCTATGCAACATTGGATGTCTTTTCCTTTTATAATTTCGTCCCTCGTTACGTCTGTAATAAAGTGTTGGAATCCATACTCATAAATCATGTTTTCGTATGATTTTATTAATCTATCTATAGAAATAAGCTGTTTTTAATGTTTGAGCTGGTGTTGGCTGGTATGTTGATAAGTGATAAGTATTATTATCATTATATTATAGTTAAAAAATATATTTGTTGATTAATCAAGTGGAGGATCCCTAATCTTGAACAAAATGGGTTTCAACCAATACTGTTTTTCTCTATATGATTTTTTTTATCATGTCAGTATAATGTTGCGGCCCGCGTAACTCAGCAAATATATTTTTGCGGCATGGAAAAAAAAAAGGTTGAGTACCGCTGCTCTAGACAGCCATGGCGACCCGAGAGTAATGGCAATACTTGTCCAACGTCCAAATCAACAATATTGCCTTATTATGGTATCGTACCCTATAAACGATATCTATTTTAAGACACGATTATGCAATAAGATATAAATAGTTACGGCTCGTTCATAAAACATAGTATTTCGCGTATTTGCAAGCTCGATGAGGTACTCGTACATCACCTTATTCAAGAACTAGTTTGGCAAATCGTTCTAGCGCTCACGCAGCTCAATAAATCAGTACCTACTCGATAAAACATATACAAGAAATAAATTTGATATCAAACTTTAATTTTAAAAGCATTTTTTTATTATAAAAAAACGTGAATGATCTCTAAAAACTGATTTGAAAACTCTGAAAATTATTATTACTGAAGAATTTAAGATGATGTGTTGAAACATGGCGCCATTTTACCTGTATGAGCTGTGCGATTAATGAAAAATTTGGTTTGAAACAAAAAGGTGTTATCGACGGTACGTTCAAGATCAGCTGTTTTGTTCCATGTACCGCGGGGAAATTGTCGTCGATAAAGCGTGACTCCTAATTAACAATACATGTGTTTCACAAGTACCCATTCAAGTGGTAAATGTGGTACTTGAGAGATTAAAAGTAATGGTGCTGTACCGTTACGGAACGGTACATTAATTAAACACAGTTTAAAAATAAACTTAACCTCACATTTTAGCGCTATTTTCGTATTTGTATTCGTATGTTTTTTGTTGCGTAAATACTGTTAATACTTGCATTTTATAATACATTCAAACACAAAAATACACAGTTTAAACCAACTCAAACAATAATTACCACACGGCCAAACAAACTCAATCTACAAATCCCAAGGTTACATACCACGTATGGACAAAGGAGCTATAACTATTTTGGACCCAAATTACTTAATTGCATGCTTGTCAATCCGGGCTAACCACAATTTACAACCCTAACATAAAATACAAAATAAAACAGTGGGTCCGAAACAAGGGGAGAGATAAAATAGGCACACTTACACAAACACACTAATACAATATAACCTCATACATATGACATATTTTCTATTATGGGTCCAAAATAGTTATAGCTCCTTTGTCCATACATGGTATGTAACCTTGAGATTTGTGGATTGAGTTTGTTTGACAGTGTGGTAATTATTGTTTGAGTTGGTTTAAACTGTGTATTTTTGTGTTTGAATGTATTATAATGTATTATAAAATGCAAGTATTAACAGTAAAGTAACAGTATTTATGCAACAAAAAACATACGAATATACATACGAAACTAGCGCAAAAATGTGAGGTTCAGTTCATTTTTAAACCGTTCCGTAACGGTACAGTACCATTATTTTATTATCTATTTACTATGTTTTGAACATTCACAATATTGTAAACTATGCCCGTCTCAACACAGATATTTCTAGTGAGACAGGCACAGTCCAAACAAAATTTGATACTTAAAATTAAATAGAAATAAATAAATTATATAGATGACCAACTGCCTAAGTCGAATTTCTTGTGATGAAAATTCCTCTCAAAATAGAGCGTAATAAAGTTTCTTTAGATAACTAAATGAAATGACTGATGGCGGATTGTACGTAGGTGAAATAAGAGTAGAAAACGGAGGTAAAATAGATCTGGTAGGCAGATCAAACGAAGGCAAGACAAGACGTGCTTAAGATAAAAGAAGAAGAAGAACTGAGATTCGTTTGTGTAGAATATTTCTATAAATTGAATGTCGTATAAATCAAGTCAGAGCTGCATTTTTCAGCATTCAAAAGGTATTGTGCAATTTTAACTTAAATTTGCGAATGAAAATGATAATATGATTCTGTGTATTTTTATATGACATGGATTCACGGACATCTACTGAAACAATTTTAAATCGACATAAAGAATTTGAAATAAGAATATACCGACGGCATTTAAAACTAAGCGATACTGTTAGTGTTACAAATGACAACGTAATTATCCAAACGCGAAAGTCGAAAGAAAACCACAAAACATTAAGTACGAAAATTGCAGTGTTTTGGTTGTATCACGAGACACCAGAGAACTATCAGAGAACTATTAAACCTTTACATATAGAAACAAAAGGTTTTAGGATGAATTTACTTGAGCAACTAGAAATAAATAAATATAAAAAGGATCCAAATATTAAACTTTTAAATAATCAACAAAAAATGATCTTCTCTCCACTTCTAAATATCTTTTAAAAACCAATAATCAAGGACATAAATTAAAATATTATTTATAAATAACACTTGCAGAAAACGGGGAATTTTGATAATTAAGCGTAACGTTAACCGAGGCACCTTTAATGATAAGTGCCCGGGAAAAAACGAACATTAATACAGGGCTTCACCAAAAATATCTAATTACTCGAAAGGGGAAGGGGTAGCTTAAAATTTTATAAATAAGTCGTTTGTACGTGGTAAATCCACTGTTTCATAATGGCCTTACAAGCCGAAACAGCTGTAACACCTAAAAATACTCAACCCGTAGAACTTAATAATAATATTAATTAAAATTTAATTTATTTTAAATTTCGCTAAAAATATATAAATAAACTATCAAGGCAAAATTGCAAGCAGAAGAACCCTTGGAAGAAGTTTTCGTTATAAATATCTTTGAATTGTTTTAAAATTACCAACATAAATTGACCTAGAGACATTAAGCACGTGCTCCATGCTAATCATTTGTACTAAGAGTCCAAATAGTTTTATCGAACCTTCATTTCAAATCTGAACATAATATTTATAGAGGTCTCGTGAAGAATTGGTCATTTATCAAGGAAACCCTTTGTATTTTTTGCATTATATCTCAATCTCTTTGTTTCCTTTGTAAGTATAGTACGATAAATTTATGATCAATAGATCCAGTTACAAATAAAAGAAAGATTACTGTATTACCGTATTATTTTGACGAACCAATACTCTACGAATTGATTTTCCCACTTGACGGGGAAATTTAAATTTCATTCAGAAATCCACATAGAAAATGAAATTGAAGAAAAATCAACGACCATCGAGACTTAACCTATCTCGGTACGAGTGACCGATATGCTTAGCATTGAGATTTATCCATCTCAGTATAATTGTCGAAAGTGACCAATAGTTCGACAACCAGACAAACACAAGAAAAACATTTTTTTTAAATTGTTAATTGATCTGACTTTTTCTTGTATTTATTATATTTTAAATTATTTCCATACCAGGATTAGAAAAACCATTATAGATCTAAAAAGTATTTCAAAGGTTGACGACTGGGTTAGAGGATGGATGTGCAATTACTCCTGACTAATATTATTAATATGTAAAGCATTAACTTTGTGGTTAAACATTATAACAGAATGACAGTTAACTATAACGATCTTAGATCTATAATGGCTGTAGTGTGGTAGATAGAATAAAGAAAGGAGTGCTGAGATGGTTTGGTCATGCGGAACGTATGAACAAGGAAAGCATGGTTAAGAAAATATATGAGGCGAGTGTTGAAGGCAACAGCAAAACCTGGCACGATCAGATACAACAAGTGTTTGAGGATGGCCGCGTTAAAAGCCGCAACAACCGTAGAACGTGTATGAGAAGATGTATGAATGTGGCCGAAGCAAAAGTGGTGTGCCAGGATAGAAGAGTGTCAATCCTCTCTGCCTACCCCTGCGGGGAAACGGCATGATGGTTAGTTACTTAGTTAGTTAGTTAACTTAGTAAAAACCACTACCATATTTAGGTCCTTATTGAAGTCCTTAAAGAATTTAAGGCCCATAAGATTTAAGACCGTACTCCAGGACTACTCTAAACAACTCTTTCAAAACAAAGAAAAACAAGTTGAAATAGGCCCACGACATAAAAAAATTTAATCAACGAAGTTATCTTTCAATACTTGTAAAGTAACGACGCAATTTACCGTATTAAACAGGTTTCGCGAATTTTAACCACTGATTTCGAATAATTAAACACACAAACCTTGAAACTTAACCAGTATCTAGGTACGTAAATATATTACAGCTGACATGCATGTTCGGCGCCTCACGCCATGTTATCAACGCGTAGTAAATAAATTTGTTGTTCCACTGCAAATAAAATAAAATTCCGCAAATGAGGATTGATTCTAATATTCAATTGTCACTTTAAACGTTCCTTGTAAAGAAATTGCAGTTTTTGTTTGACAGTTACGAATTCGTTTTATATATTTATCTATTAATTTGAGCATTACTATCATTTTTCTACAGAGGAGATCTAGCGAGCACGAGTCTTTGTTATTACGGCATCCAAAATGTAATAAAATTTCGGCTGCTGTCTGGAAACATCAATATATAAAAAAGTAACCCATAAGACATATTATTTTTTATTATACTCCCTTTCTTTGTAAAATATAACAACAATTAAAGACGAATTAAAACACATAACCCTAGACTTAGTACTAAAAAGTAAAAAAAAAAAAATAACACTAATCTTCCAGTAATTTGATATATTTCTAAAATGTCAGATGTTTTGAGCTTTGATAAGACACTTCATGCTTTGAAGATTAAATTCTAAAAAAATTTGTCAGTCAATTTAGATTTTCGACATTCGTAGTGAAGTACCTACTATGTATACCGACGGAGTAATTCAAATTTAGAAAATATTCCGCGACTTTATCGGGCCGCCGTTGTGCTAGTAATCAAACTTTTCTAATGATTCCAATTTGAAAAAACCGATAAAATTTCTAAAAATCCGAAATTATACTATAATTATTAATTTTTTTTAACGAAAATTTGATAGATCTTCTTGATCGTCGCCACGAGTCTACTTGCCACGTTTAAGCTCGATTGGATCACGGGAAAAGGGTTAAAAATCGATCCAAAGTTTTTTCACCCGGCAAGCAAGCAGACACCACGAGTTAATATAAAGGGAGTAAAAATAAACTTTTTGCTCTACACTTTATTTAACGAGCATCCAAAAGTTTACTTAAATATGGAGACTTCAGTTAGGTTATGTTAGAAAAATGTAATACAGTATTGAGCTCACGCAACTTTATTCGCATGAAAAAGATTTCTGCAGTCATGATCTCAACCTTGGATTACGAATGAGAATGATCAGATGCTACGTATTCTCGAAGTTATTTTATAGAATTGGAGCATGGAAGCTTAGCAAATAATTGATAATGCGACATGACGTATTGGAGACACATCTCCATGACACAGAGATCCACAGATTTACAGAAGAATACTCAAAATAAGCTGGATGAACGGAGATACGAATGAAAATGTTAAAGTTCGGATGAATAAAGAAAAAGAAGTGATAAAAATCCGAAAACTTCAGTATATTGGACATATGATGAGACAGCCAGAGAAGTACAAGATCTTGCATCTCATAATACAGGGAAGGATTGCCGGGGAAGGGGCCCTGGAAGAAGGAGAATATCATGGCTGAAAAACCTGAGACAGTGGTTTGGCCAGTCTACTATAGAGCTATTCCAGACCGCAAGAAATGAATTTCTTATAGCCAACATGATAGCCAACGTCCGTTGAACGGATAGCATACAAAAATAAGAAGAAGAAGTGGGTAGGTCATGTGAAGAGGAGAACCGAAGAACAATCATTATGGTCATTGCTGAACACAAGACCAATAAGGCGCAGGATCTTGAAAACGCCAAAGCTAAGGTAGAGTAACAATGTCTTCGAAGACCTGTTTCAGTAATCCAGAACTGCAGAGAAACCGCGTGTGGTAAAGATTGATGACAGAAAGTGGTTGAGGATGCCATGAGGCGTTGTAGCGCCAATAGTGGTGTTTATGAGATGGCCTTCATAAATGGCATTGAAATTGACATAGATTGCCTGATGTAATTTTGTGTATGAATTTAAGCTTATGCCACATTTTTGAGTTTTCTGGGATATTCTGCCATATTTCTACATTTCTGGCCAACGTTTCAGATCCTAATGACTGTTGTTTGTTATATGTGACGATTTTGACGATGTTGTGGTTGAGTATACATGTGGATGAGTAGTCTTGCAATACCATGTCGAAAGCACTATGATGGAACCACTTCTGAATGAATAGTACCGAGTTGAATGAATACATAAATTTAAAATATGAAAGGGGTCGTAGGCGTCTTGACAAAAAACTGACACTGATCAACTAAATATGACATCTTGCTACACAACAACTTTCGCTTTTTTAAATACCTCGCTACATATCTACGGTAAAAAAATACATATAAGCAGTAAATAATGCCTTTAAAAATTTTTAGATTTACTTTTCAATTAATTGATTTGTTGACAAAAATAATTACATACAAATGGCTGTCAATATGATAAATATTGATAGTTTATTAAGTCTCAAGTAAAATTAAATTTGAAGGCTAAAATTGGCCAATATTTTTGAACTATTTTCATTGCGAGATAAAGATGTTTTTTTAATATTTCTAATATATCAACAGATCTTGTTTTTAAGACCGTTAAGAATTTTATGGTTTGGTGTTCTGGGGTTGTCCTGCCGAACTCATTGGCCGATATTTCGGATCCCATTGCAGAGTCCATCATCAGGGCTGACGTCTTGTTATGAGTATTGATGTTGTGGTTAAGTATTGGCTTGCTTGTTGTAAGCAGGACACGGGAGGTACAAAGCAGACTTCTTTCTCACAGTCCACTTTGGTGACTATTATCACCTATACCAACTCTTCTGCTATTCACCTCTATTCACCTCTCTGCGTTCTTGCCACTATACCCTACACCATAATCTATCACCAGACTCTGTTTGCGATAAAACTTTTGTTTCGATTTCGGTCAAAACCTAACGAGATAATTTTCAGATTTATCTGGCTGTACTATTGTTGTGTCCTTTGACATGATTATTTTTTTTATCTTTGTTTTCTGTTATCATTCGAATTCACGTCATTTTCACACGTGTTTTATGTTCGAAAACATATTACGTGCTTTAAAACAGCGTTACAATTCTGACGTCTTTCATGGACCCAGATAATTCAGGCTCCTTTGTTAGGGCAATTTCGTCCTATCATGACCTGACCTCAGCGAGGCGAGATCATCGGCATTGTCACTTGAATGTGGGACATCCTCTACCTCGCTTTTTCCATTTCATTCTTGGACTTGAACGTATATAAAAACATCATGTAATATTGTGTGATCAGTTATCAGAATTAAATTGAACCACATATTTATTTATTTATTTATTTGAAATACGAGTATAATAGGTACAGTTTAGTGATATTCATATAAAAGTGTTTAAATAAATAGTATCGAACATTGTAACTTATATTCTAAATATATCACATTGATATAATTTCGAAATACACCTGTATAATAATAACAATAAATAAAATATAAAAGACACGTATAGTAACAATATTAAATAAAAAAAAAATGAAAATAAGTGAATAATCTATGCTAATATATAAAGGGGTAAATTTTGTTAGTTTGGATGTATGAGGTAATCTCCGAAACTAGTTATCCGATTTCAAAATTTTTTTCACCGGTATTTAGAATGAATATTCAGGAAAGACATGGGCTGTGTATTATTTCGTTAAAATATAAGGGTTTTTCGTGGTGAAATATTTTATAACAAGAAAATTAGAAGTAAGAGATATTTAAATACGTTTTATAGAAAAGTTATAGAATTGTTTGAAAATATCAAAATTGTTTGAAAAGTGAAGTGCTAATCTTTTGTGAAAAAGCATCCTCCAATAAAGAATGGTGGCGCTAGGTTAAAGTGGAAGAGAGCTGCAAAATGCAAATACCAGAATAAGCTTTGCACAAAAAATGTACCAGGCGTATGATAATTTATCATCCGAGGAACTAGATGCTGAGAGCGGGTGGAGTCTGTCCCAGAGTACAGTTTTGAGTCAGCCAAAGAAGCATGTGGAACTAAGCAAGTTCCAACTGGTGATAAAACCCGAAGGACCCCCTGGTGGACCAAAACTGTACGTAAAGCTGCCCAAGAGAAGAAACAAGCTTACCGCGTATGGATTGGTAATCAAGAGGAAAGAAAGCGAAAAAATTACCTCGAAAAAATCGGAGGCTGGGAGAGTGGCGAAGGTGGCCAAACAACAAGCGTGAAATAAAGATTCCTATGGACCTCACAGAACCGGATTGTGACGAGAAATAATGTCAATTGGGCAAACGAGTTTTAAATGTTGAATTCTTAAAGAAGACACAGCATAAATTACCAGTTGAAGAAATTTTTTACCAGTGATGAATTATTAACTATATAACTTACCATCTAGGGCAGGTAAAGAGGGTAGAGCGCCACACGAACGCGAGTGTGAAACTGGTGCAAAATTTTGTAGAAAAAGGCCACCCGAAATAAGACTCTAGCCTTTACAAACAGATCATCGCACTAAAATTGATCAACGTGTTTGACAACAATACAGTGTTTTATTTCTGCGTATTACCCAAAAGAAGATAAAAGGAAGTGTAATACAATAGTTTTTTCCGGGTTAATTAATGATGTACCGTATTGCAAGATGTAAGATCCCCCAATGTGGCAGAATGTGAGGAAATGCCGAAAGATTCTCCCTGTCGGGAGAATCTTTCGGCATTCAAAGTTACACATTACAACGATCGCCGATGGGCGACGAGCGCCTAGCGGCCAGTTGGTAAACCTCTCAGGATCTGGTGGCGGTAATCGCGGAGTCGTTCGCCAGATGGCGCCTGATTTCCGGACGTCTTTCTGATAGTAAAAATCGTCTCAAATAATGTTCGTACAATTAAAAAATATATTTAAATTATTCTGTAAATATGTTTGAGTTGTGGAACGAATCATCTGAATAGTTTTTAAAAAATTTTATGGGAAATTCATTTTGATATGTGAGCACTTTGTATTTCGAATAAGTTTTCGGAACGAATTACACTTGCATTCCAACTGCAATTATTATTTGCAATAGTTTAATTTGAGTGCATTGGTTATCTGTGTGTTGTCACTTTGTGCAAGCCAAAGAGCAACATCGATCAAGACGTCATATTTATCAAAATGTTACATCATGCCAATAATGCCCCCTACAACGTCATCAAATGAATCGTTATCTATTTTATAAAGCGCTGAAATTCATGTGTACGCATGTTTACACTTTCATTTTAAATATGTATATGATTATATCCACACCTCGCATCGGCAGTCATGGCAGAGCAGTAAGGTATCTAATTCTAATTAAAATTTCCTCGGGGAGCATAGCATTTTTCTTTTAACTTTGTTGATTTATTTAATTTGATTAATCACCTTTCATAACACCATCTAACGGTGATACACTCAAATAGAAAATACACAAACCGTGTTATTTACTTTTCCAATATCCATGAAATGTCGCCTTTTATTTTATTTACAAGAACTTTTTTACGTTTCTTCTATATAATCATCGATATTTATGCTGCACTACAGGCCAGAGATGATTATTTACATTGCGTATACAAACACGTATTTGTTATGTTTCACTATTACCGTTAGGTTTGTGCGTGTTTTAATTTTTGCGACGTGCCGTCGACATTTGCTGTAGACTATTGAAAAGAGGTCAGAGTGGCGTAGAATTCTTTAAATAGGACATTCGTACACAAAGTATTTCACTTTGATAAACTACTTAAATATTTCACGTATTTCCTAACTTAATCATACAGTACACTTCACAGAGAGAACCGATGCAATGCCTGTAACT
This sequence comes from Agrypnia vestita, assembly GCA_016648135.1. NCBI lineage: Eukaryota > Metazoa > Arthropoda > Insecta > Trichoptera > Phryganeidae > Agrypnia > Agrypnia vestita. The sequence continues at coordinate 23,805 of JADDOH010007515.1, forward strand.
CGTCGCAGCAAGAAGCAGGATTGGCTAGCTATTGGCGCGACTTCCCGTTGTGCCTTGTCCATAGAATTGGTAATGGTAATCGCTTGGAGTTGTCAGGGCCAGCGTCTAGAATACACTGAATGTATTTAGAGTTATTTATTAGTTTATTAGTGGAAATTACATATTTTTAAAATATATTTATATACTTGCCAAGACGAATAGGAATGAGCTGGGCTGCTTTTGGCAAACTCAAACATATCTTAGAGAACAAAGAGATCCCAATTAGCCTAAAAAGAAAAGCCTTTGAATAACGTATGGATTGGAGACTATGGCCCTTACAAAGAAAAGTGTAGAAAAGCTCAAATGCACGCAACGATCCATGGAGAAATCCATGCTTGGAGTAAACCTAAAAGATAGAATTAAAAATGACTAAATTAGGCGCAGAACTATCGTGTAGCGAAGCTAAAATGGCAATGGGCATTACACGTTGCAAGGCAGGATGCTACAAGATGTTCTCTCCAGTTTTTTGTTCCCAGAGTTCTGAAATGAAGACCTTGGGAGAATAAAAGAGGCATCGGAAGACTTCAAAAGAGATGGGCCGATGATATAGCCGATGTGGGGGGAAAGAAATTGCTACAATTAGCAAAGAACAGGGAAGAATGGAAAAATAAGGAAGAGGCCTATATCCAGCAGTGGAAAGACGAAGGCTGATGAAGTAGAAGAAGAAGATTTATGTACTGAATGTACGCGTTGGAAACTGAATGAGTAGCAGAACGTCTGCTAACAAGTCAGAAGTTGGAGAGAATATGAAGTTTCTGGGGGCTAACTGCGTCGATTTCTAGACGGCGCATGTGGCCAATGTGTTGTGGTTACCCAGTGAGCTTGATGGTCTACACAAGACAGCAAGCATCTACCGTAAAGTCGTCGGGATTTATCGACAATTTAGTAATGATGCTGCACATGACTTTTGAATAAAAATAGACGTAGATTAATGACAGACCTCTGATGCTCTACGAAATTGATCTTTGCAATGTTGGAAGGCCTGTTGAAAGGAAAAAAATGAAGGATGACAGAAAAAAATGACGTGGATAATCTCAATGCCGATGTCAGGACTGTAGCCTTTCTTTTACGTCATATGTGGGGTATAGAAGCAAAGGCAGCAATATCCAAAAAAAATTAATGCAGTCATCGAGGATTACTAATTTGTAATGTGCTGAATTCGACAAACGTAGCCTAAAAATTTATATTTTGGAAGGGATATAGATACATAAAATCTAGAATTCTACACATTTAAAATAAGAAATCCTCGGTGACTGCATTCAAAATATTTTTTCTTTTTTTTTGATATTACTTCCTTTGTTTTCATACCCTAAAAATTTTCTATTCTTTTTTAATTGTACAAGATATTTGATCACTAAATAAAATAAAAAACATTATATAAAAACACATTAAGAATAACGAATACAATGGGTACCAACAGGCAGGTAAGGAAAGTTGATTAATATTAATAAGAGTAAGAAAAAATCGAGTATAGATCACAAATCTATTACTGCAATAATAAATAATTGGTCTTGGCATTGGAGATCTCAACATTGTAAGGTTTCGTAATTTATTATGTAAGAACACTATTGTATTCGTAGCTGGCATTGAATTTGAAATGAGTTATAACAGTTCTAGGCTTAGGCTTATTAATTAGTTTAGCAGACACGATACATAAACTCTAGAGAATTTAAAAGAAAATGTCGAAAATAACTTGCATTATTATAAACTGTTATTTAAACCTTACAAATCGCTCTTTAAGGGCGGATTGCCTAATTTAAGAAGAAGAAGAAGAAACCTTTTTTAAAACAAATAAGATAACTACGCGTGCTATTATTGGTATTTGATATTTAAGGGGAATAAAAGTAAAAGCAGCAATATCCCATGATGGTGTTTCTGGGATAAATACAAAAAACCTGTCACTACTCAAGAAATTTTCTCTGGAGTTTTAGAAGTCTACATCTTATGGCCAATAGGTTTTTTAAAACAATTACGGCCTCAAGAATGTTCTTAGGTTCTCACGGCCACTCAGAATCTTCAAGTTTGTGTTTACTGGGGTATTATGCCGTGTTGTTACGACCTTTCGGGCCGACGTTTCGGATTCCATTGCAGGGTCCATCATCAGGGCTGATGTGTTGTCTTGAATGTTGGTGTTGTGATTAAGTATGGGCATGTAATACCGTGCCGAAGTCCGATAAATATTAATAGAGATGATGGTCTCAAAAGTCATTCTCGTCGCAGACTCCGCAGAGATAGTGATCAGACAACAGATGAATCATACATACAACACATCATGACTTCGGCACGGTATTACATGCCGATACTTAACCACAACACCAACATTCAAGACAACACATCAACCCTGATGATGGACCCTGCAATGGGATCCGAAACGTGGGCCCGAAAGGTCGTAACAACACGGCATAATACCCCAGTAAACACAAACTTGAATTACCGCCTCAGTTTTACTTGTTTATAAGTGTATTATTTCCGAAAAAAAAAAAGTAAAAATGTTAAACTTTTGTATATGGATATTGCTGTATTTGCTACTAAATAGTGGACATTGCTGCTTTTGCTATTAGCATAATTGGTTATTGCTGTCTATGCTATGTTTCAGTCTATAATCAACATCAACTCTTACATTAGCATGAAGCGGCCATCACGAGACACATCTTTGGAGGTTGATTGGTTGAAATGAATATTGCTGCCTTTGCTTCTAATAGTGACTAGCTGTAACCCGTCAAAAATGACTATACTCTTACATGGCGGTTCCTAACGAATAATAGCCGACACCCATGAATTAGTAAAAACTACTTGTATCAATTTTTTATATTTCCCCCGCCGGCAGTTAATGGTACTATTTTAAACCCTGGCGAATGTGTATAAGACCAACATCGCTTGATGACAATATCCCTCTAGCGACAACACAATTAAATAATTAATAAAATAGAAATATATTCCGGTACCGGGAACCAAACACGAGACTCCTGGGTGAGAGCCAGGTACACTAGCCACTACAACATATCAGATATATGTCACTGGTCTCGAAAAAAGTTTATAAAGCCAGTGTTCCTAAATGAAAAATATTTTAGAAAATATATTGTGCGCCCTATAATCTTTTTATAGGTAAAAATGATTCGCGTCTTTACTAAGACCTGTATTTTTGACGGGTCACGCAGGCTCCGCGGTAGCAACATCGTTAATATGCGGCCAGCAACATTCGGGTATGCTGGCCCGGGGTTCAAGCCCCATCTCCAGCCATTTAATTTCGTTTTTTAGGCCGTGAATTTGAACGAAATTACGGACGTTACACGAGGTTACAGACAGACAAACAGACGGACAGACAACGAAACTATCGTAAATGGGATTTGGAGACATGATTTTGGAAGGGATAGTGCTATATTTCCTATAAAATTTCGAATTCCATAGATTCTAGATTATTAATCCTTGGTGACAGTATTCAAAACATTTTTTCATTATTTCAATATTGCTGCCTTTGCATTTACTCCTTATTTTTAGAATAAATGCGTTACTGATTTTTATACCATGGACGTCTTGCTAAATTCGACATGGTATACATTAATTTTAGAGCAATATAAAATTGATTTTTATTGTAAAATGCATGGCACATGCGTACATAAATTCATTTTGTTTACATGCTGATGTACCCTTAATATGTACTCATAACATACATCAATGAATCATAGTAACACATCATAAGTTGTTGGTGTCAACAACTGCATATATTTACAGTGTTTTGTACCCATAACATGCATCACGAAATTCTAATAACACACCATAACATGTCATTTGCTGGGAAAGTATTTATTTTATTTTTCAATGTTCAGTAAGTATTATATTACTTACATATTATAGCTCTATACAGGGTTATTTTTAAAACATTAATAACCTCGCAGGGCTATATTCCGGCCTTGATTATGAGTCGAAAATGTTCAAGCTATTATGACCTAATATCAATAGTTTAGGAGATATGCGACATCAAAGTTTGCATTTTTTTTTCAATATTTCTGACTTATTTTTTGTAAAACGTTGGACTATCATTACAGTAACTTATATCGAATATGAAAAATTCATTCTCTTTAATACAAGTCAAATAAAAAAATAAAAACCTTCGAATTCCAATTGGAAAACATTCCAGGGTTTTTCAGGGTTTTTATCATTTTATTTAACTTGTATTGAAACGAATGAATTTTTTGTAATCGATATGAGTTACTGTAATGATAGTCCAACGTTTTACAAAAAATAAGTCAGAAATATTGAAAAAAAAATGCAAACTTTGATGTCGCATATCTCCTTAACTATTGACATTAGGTCATAATAGCTTGAACATTTTCGACTCATAATCAAGGCAGGAGTATAGCCCTTCGAGGTTATTAATGTTTTACAAATAACCCTGTATATGTTTTTTCAGACCATATTTTTACTTATATTGTCCATTTAGACCATATTACGTATGGCCTAAAATTTTATAAACAATTGTCAATTAAAGTGTTTCATTACAACCTTTTTGCATTCAAATTTAAATTCCTTTATTTTATTTTATCTTTGGTAGGTACAGGAAAATCTTGGGTCCGTTGTACATTAAACAATTTTGCAGGGGCGTGCAGTGAGAACAAGAAGCATGACTTTTTCTTAACTGTATGTTTTGAAAAGAACCCGAAATAAGAGATGACTCTCATAATATTCCTTTCAAAACAATTAACATATTATTCGGATTTTAATATTTCATAATATTCTGCCAGGTAAATATTTAATTTCGATTTTTTCTTCCAAATACGTGTTTACATAGTCATGCTTCTGGTTCTCGCTGCACACCCCTGCAATTTTGTGATACTGACAACACTTTCGACAATCTTTTTATTGTATAAATGAAAATCCGTATTCAGTTTCAATCTGTCATTAAAGTACTTAGTTTAAGTAAAGTACGATGTAGTTCATGAATATGTTTGTTTTAATATGCAAGTATATGCGTGGTATGTGTGTATGAGGTGAACTTATAGAAGCTAATTAAACTGTAATTGTAATTTAACTAACGTGGATATTAACTAAGAGGAATGAGCGAGCACTGGACGTTTTTGAAAGGAAAATTTTGAGGCGTATCTTCGGACCGGTTCTAGAAAATGGACTTTGGCGCAGACATTACAACAATGGGCTCTGTACTCTATTTAAGGAGCCAAACGTCACAAAATTTATAAAACTGGGAAGACTTCGGTGGCTGGGTCATGTGAAGAGAATGTCCGAGCGCCAAGCACCAAAGTCCCCGCTGAACTCAAGGCCAATAGGGCGAAAGAGCTTAGGAAGGCCAAAATTAAGATGGAGTGACAACGTCCTCAAAGACGTCTCTGCCTTAGAGCTTCGGAACTGGAGAGAGCTGGCACTAGACCGAGATGAGTTGAGGAAGATTATTGAGGAGGCCAAGACCCACCAAGGGTTGTAGTGCCAAGTGTGATGATGATGATGAATTTAACTGTACCAGTTACTTAATAATGTCATCAATCTCGCCTCGATCTCGTTCATACTTCATCTAGGCTTGTCCATTGTCAAAGCTTAGAACCAGGATGAAGAAAAAAAGGGGCCATCCTCCAATCGATATATCGCCAGATATATCGCACGTCAGATATATCGCACGTCAGATATATCGCACGTCAGATATATCGCTGACGTTGTTTGCTACTTCTGCCTTCAACACTGGCCTTCTATCGAATTATTGCTCAATTTATTTATTATTATTATGGTTTCGCTAAATACGCTTCCAGTAGCGTATTTTTTGTCCATGGCCAGCTTTAAAAATTAATCAAATCGTATGTTTTTGTATTGAGAAACGAGGTGTACTGATTATTTTAAAATACATTAAGATATTATTTAATGTGTAGAAATACTGTACATAGATTATCTCACATTCGAGTCCATTTAATTTTTTTTTTAATTTTTATATTTTTGACGTTTTATTTTTTGGTTAGAATATATGATTGGCTGCAAAGTGTCAAACACATATACGGCGACGTCTTATCTATATTCTATATTATCGTCGCTTTAAAAACGCAGTATGCACTACGTGGCTTTGCCGTTACCAGTTTAAAAAATAAACGAATCGTATGAAAAGTAGCAGGGCAATGTGTGATAGTTAACCGGTTAACACTGAAAGCTGCGCAGTGGCCACTATCGGCTGCGCAGCGGCCAGTATACCCGATAACCTATTACAGACACCAATGGCCGTATTGCGAGCACTAATGGCCGCGCAGCGCCAAGTATATCTGCCAGCAGAGCCCATCGGCGACAGCCGTTTGCTTAACTGCTTGTTTTATATTATTTTTTTAGCAATATATCACCCTCAAAAAAATTCTCATTCGTGTTTTGAAGGAGAATTTACATTTAGTATGATATAAAATATGTAAATCTGTCAGTTTGTGCATAATAACGACAAGTATTATTACAATAATTAATTTGTATTTTTTCAATTCTTTAACTGCAATTTTCAATTTATCTTCAATTTTAAATTCTACAGACAATGCTACAAATCCTTGGCTTTACCCAACCAAGTTTCTCCAGGGTATGCTTGGCTACAATAGTCTAGAGACTAGAAGAAATGTGTATTTGATTACACATTTTTATCGATTGTTGCGCGGTATGATCGATAATCCTGAAATTATGCATAGCATTGGTTTGTATGTTCCTGATAATTACATTAGACATCGTCAGCATAGATTGTTTCACATTCCAATATACAGAACCCACCTGCCGATGGTTATGCCTGTTGGAAGAGCCATAGCTATGCTAAACAAAATCGCTTTGGGTATTGATATATTCCATGTGTCTGAGGGGGTTTTCCGAAGCGGGATTCTCCTACACCTTTGACCAGATTTTATGTTATTTTTAATTTATTAAATATTTTTATTTTGATATGTACTTCCTAATATGTATGTCTTAAACATTTTGTTTGTAATGTAAATATTATCAAATAAATTGAATTGAATTGAATTGAACAAACTGATGTCCAAAACGCCATTTGGCCAGGCGCATTCGTCGAATAACACCACAGCCAAGGCACTTTCATTATTTTCTCTCTTTAAATACACCATCAGTTCAAATACTATCATTAAATGCACTATCACGTAATTGATATATCTCTTCTAAATTGAATTATATTGTTTAAGTGTCATGAAGATGGTACTTCCCCACAAGCTAGTAGCAAAATGGCAATAACTTACGATAAGAGACGTCTCAATTGTCACTCGAAGTCAACATGCAACAATGTGAAGATATTTTATAAATATATATTTTTTTAAGTGAAAGATTTTCTGAATTAAACATTATAATTTAGAGAAGATATTGTTTAATTTTTTTGTACTGTAATTTTTTAATACAGTCATTTCTATTTTAAATCGATCTAATTAATAATTTATTGAAGTTATATATGATATATATGAATGTAATAGATTTAAAGTAGTAAATAAAAATAAATTATTTGAGTAGGTTCTTGAACTAAAAATCCCTTTTAACACTACTATTTTTTTAATAAATTAAAATTAATATTATATTTTACACTGAGGCTTTAAATAATTTATATAAATTGGTATACAGTATATGATCGGCTCTGATGAAGGCTCAGCCATGAGCTGAAACTAGTTGGTAATTACTCAATAAACAAAACAAAGTGTTTCTTTAAAACCAAATTTGTTAATCAATTAGAAAGACGTACAGAAAAAGTAAGACGTACGTATCTATCCGGGAAGGTGCGTTACCATTACGCTAGATAGGGATTCGAGTCCCGGTAGCAGCCAAATATTTTTTTATTGATTTGTTTTTTCTGTTATGTCTTTTTAATTGATTCGGTTTCAAAATTCACAAAACCTTGTTCTGAAATTGCAACTTTTCAATAAGAATGTGTTCTTTTATATTAAGTTTTACTTTATTTAAAAAAGAAATTGATTAGTTCATTCTAACGTCACGTATCGTGTTTAGAATTTTGGAATTCATTGCGTAATATAAAGGTATCATTTACACAACACCATATATAAAAACTTAAATTCCTAGAAATCTCAAATGATTACTTAGGTGAAATTGGTATCACAGTTTTCAAAGTTCCCGAGTCATATTCTGAAGATAACCAAATATTTATAACTTGGTTCTAAAATTAAAAATTCACAATAAAATGCGTTTTAATAAAAAAATATAATAATAATTTCTCGTACGTTATTTTCAATTAGTGATAAAAAAATCGTCTGCTTTTATATAAAAATGTAATTTAAATAATCAATTGAGATACATAAATATGTGTCACAAAAAACAATATTATTATTAACTGGTCGAAGAATATGTTTTATTCTGTATGAAGGCTTGAACTTTGTGGTGACATTATTATTAAAATAAAAAACAAATCACTTTGCTTTCACCACTTTGTTAGATAAAACAATCTAGATGTTTCGAGAACAATGTTCTCTTTTTCAGGATTATTGATATAATAATCCTAAAGTAGAGAAAATTGCTCTCGAAACATGTAGATTGTTTAATCTAATATAGTGGTGAAAACAAAGTGATTTTAATGTTGTTATTATCGAAAATGCGTGCAAAGATCGTCAATTGACTTCAATAACATGTCATTTCAATTCCATATCGGTTTATGACGCATTTTCTGTACACAGGAGATAAATGTGAGATATCTCAAGAAAAATATTAAATATATTTCCAAGACATATTTTCAGACAAAAAATTTCAAGACAGTTTCACCACACGCGAAGTTTGATATCGCATGTAAATATATTTGTTCATTCCATTACATATTATTTATTACTCCCTTTATATTAACTCGTGGCGTCTGCTTGCTTGCTTGCCGTCGAAAAAACTTTGGATCGATTTTTGACCCTTTTCCCGTGATCCAATCGAGCTGAAACTTTGCAAGCAGACTCGTGGCGACGATCAAGAAGATCTATCGAATTTTCGTTAAAAAATAGTAATAATTATAGTATAATTTTGGATTTTTCAATTTGGAATCATTACAAAAGTTTGATTACTAGCAACAGCGGCCCCATAACGTCGCGGAATATTTTCTAAATTTGAATTACTCCGTCGGTATACATAATAGGCACTTCACTACACAAAGAATGAAGTGTATTATCAAAGCTCAAAACATCTGACATTTTAGAAATATATTAAATTACTGTAAATTTAGTGTTATGTTGTATGTTTTAATTCGTCTTTAATTGTTATTATATTTTACATTTTATAATAAAAACTTGGTTTTTATATTGTATTCTTTGCCCAGTTATTTAGCGCGTATTTTGAGATTCTTCTTAGTTTTCTTATCTTCCGTCTTTTCTGTCTACAGGGCGCAAACCTTCCCCTGTTTTGCAAATTTGCATGTTGATCAAATGATCTAATGATTTCTAAATAGACTTCGACAATTCAAAAGTAGTTGCCAGCCTCAATAATGAAACATTTAGAATCTACAGAGAGGCGATTGAAATAAATAAAAGAAATAGTAATATAATGAACAACAGAGACGATAGCATTCGACTTCCGACCGCATGGAGTAAAATTCTTAATAATAATAATCAAATTTCTAATACAAATGATATTAATAATAATAAACTAGAAATCACGATGAAAACACCGAAGCAATTAGAAAATCCAACCTTTTCAACATTGTATAATGACGATAATAAAGTAAATATACGGATTACTAGAAACCCACTCCTCCACAAACACCTGACGCAGAATTTTTCAAACTTTCACTTGACGGTGAGCTCCGGACCCAAACGGTTGTACGCTTTTTGGAGAAGCAGCCCATCGACAAGGCGCCCTGAAGATGAACAGTGAGATCTGTTCGAAACGACGACTGGTCCTGACGACCAGAATTTGACGCGGGTTACCCCCAAAGTAGTTAGAACTAACACATATTGTACCCGTGAAAGCCTTCGATTTAACATATATTTATATA
>JADDOH010007516.1:0-177719 GCA_016648135.1 Agrypnia vestita
TGATCTATACTTCGATTTTTAAATATTATTTTTGTTGTCCTGATGAAGAAGCCATTGGCTTTGAAACATGTTGATTTTTTTCAATAAATAAGTGGTTTAAACAAAGTTAATTTATATTAATTATAATTATGTTACCACAAAATAAATTTGCTACATTTGAAGAAGAAGTTTATTTTAAATGTTGGTGAAAGAATTTCCATCCAAATTCAGCATCACTAATAATTCTTTTTAAATACTTTAAATCATTATAAGGGTGACAAGGGACTTCAACAATATGAACTCCATTAAAATGCCGTATAGTTCTCTAATTAGAACTCGTATACAATTTATATCTCCGGTGTGGACCCCACACTATACTATAATCTATCTATCTATATATCTATCTATATATCTATTTATTTATAAATATCTAATAATATCTAATAATATTGAACTAGCCGTAAACCAGTGAAATATCACGGGATATAATAATTATGTAACCCAAGCCGCGCGCTGATTGATATTGACATGCCATACTCGGGCACCGAGACCTCATTGGCTGCTAATCATCATCGGTGTTGTGGTTTAAATTCTAGCCTAATTCCAGCGAGTTACGGAAAAACAGACGGACATTCAAAATTAGGGTAGTTGACGAGCCCAACATAAATTTTTAAGATTTATTAATTTAAATGTTGTATTTAATTAGATTAAAGAGATTTTTTGATCTTATTTTATTCTTGAAAATTGTTAATAATTTTTTCAATAGTCTAGATCTACGCAAGTAATTTTATATCACATCCCTTCTAGAGCCCTCTAGACAGAGTATAACTTTTCATTGAGATAATGTCCATATAAAATATCTCTATATGAGATAATGTCCATATAAAATATCTCTATATGAGATAATGTCCATACAATTCACCTCAGAAGACATCAGAGATTGAGAATCGAGTTTTAAGCAATCTTATTAGAAGAATTCAATAGTCTATAACTTATTCAATTATTTGAACAATATTTATCTATGTCTTATAAACTTATTTTATTTCTAATCTATGGTAATTAGTTACATAAAATTTTAAAGAGATTTTAATTTGTTATTTTCTATATCTTACGTTAAATCTTTTGTTTTTCTATATATAGTTTGTAATTATAGTAATAATTAGCATTATCTTCTCTTTTTACTACTTTTTACTATTTTTTTTATTTAATTTCTATTCCTTTCTTTTATGTTATCATTTTTAGCTATCAAAAAGTCACTTTTTTGTCCATTATTTGTGTTAATATAACGAGGTTATTGCGCACTGTCAGAGCCTCTCCAGGACAACGACATGATCGAAGTCTCTCAAGCATTCCATAACATTCCGGGACGCCCCAAAACATTTGTCTCAACCGGGCGCCCGGGAGTCCGTGCTGTTCATCAATTATAAATGTCTCTCTTCGGGAAGCGACGATTCTACTTATTATAATTTCAAATACCTTAGCTGGTGCAGAAAAAATAGGTACAGGTCTGTAGTTTTCTACAGATGACATAGAACCACTCTTATATATTGGAGTAACTTTTGACATGTTTCCGGGAAGATCCCTGTAGTAATGGAAAGATTATACAAAAAATAAACTGATTTTTTTATTAGTTCCACACAACCCTTTAACAGAAATGTTGGAATGAAATCTGGACCACGAGAATGAGTAAAATGCATGTTTATTAATTTTTTAATAGTGTCGGACACATCTTTCTCACTGACATTTTGAACATCAATGGAGAATATTGCTTAGCAGTATTAACATTGAATATTACAAACTCATTGAAGTCAAATAATTGACATATCTAATAGCAAATAATTTATCTTCAACAATAGTTCTATTTGATGCAGATACTTCATGGCATGAACATAATATTTCACATGTCAACAAAAATATTTAACGGAGCAAGCCCTGAATGAACTTAAAAACTTTCTCCTAATTCACTGTAAAATAACAATTATGCAATCACAACTTCTTCCCGTTTGATTATGCAGATGTCAGTGTAGGATGTCAATGTAGAGTATCTCAACAAACTGGAAGGCCTTAAAAACTTATGTATCCGTTTCATCTTCAACCTCAAAAAATTCCATCACATGTCATCTTTCCGCGATCTTCTCCATTGGCCTACAATCCAATGCCACAAACCATGACTCGTCTCTACTTTACAATCCTCACTCACATCGAAACTTCTGAGAATGATCAAGATATATGTACTGAAATTTGTTCTTTTTACCTTCAGTTGCTCTTGGATATTGTAGGTAATGAAAATCCTTTCCTACATTAATTTTATTCTGAAAACTATATACGTACTTATTTACCTCTCAATGCATGTATTTTTACCGAACTGAATATATTTTTCAATGTTTACTGAAGACATTGAAAAATACATTCCTTTTAATTTTTTGGTGCCTTAATATGTTTGTTAGTACATATTTAAGCATATAATTTTGATACTGTAGTTCTTCGAATAAACTATGTCATTATGTTTAAAACAGAAGATGAATATAAACGAAATTAAACGCCTGGTAAAAGTACTAATAATTATTGACAATACAGCACTCGTTGCTATTACAAGATGACAGGTAAACAAAAACGTCAAAGAATGCCATAGATAAAAACAAATAGACGAGAGCTACAATCTAACCAGGACTAATTTATACACGCGTCATTTTACGAACGTCTAATTCTTCAAAGCATCTGACTTGTTCAAGTAGCGACTCTGGAATGTGATTTAAGTCAACGAACGCGGAAAGCAGAATACTTACCTTTCACGTGCCTTTCGCGAGGTCGAGCGGAAAGGTGTAAGGCGTAAGGTGCAAGTATTGACTCTGTATTCGGGCCTAAACCTCTGGAGCAATCTGAAAGCGACGGCGACGGGAACATTGTTGCAAACACTGGTAATGTAAATAATGGTCTCGAGGATTCGAAAGGCCAACGTGTTTCATATAAAAGTCGGAGCCAGTGCCGCAGAGCGGTGATGATTGTTTTGACGTTTAAACGTTGCAACTTAACCAGCGATAAAACCGTAGCGACCGCAGTATTACCAAGGTGAAGATTAATGGAAGCGGCATATATCGGCGTGCTAGTACCAACCCTGATGTATGGAAGTAAAGCCTGGAATTGGCGAAAGAGGAATGAAAGTAGACTGATTGCAGTGAAAATGCGGTCACTAAGACACTTGTGTGGAAAATCTTTGGTCGATAGTCGATACAAATTAGTCGTGAACGCAATGCTGGCTGTAATGTGGTAGATAGAATAAAGAAAGGAGTGCTGAGATGGTTTGGTCATGTGGAACGAGGAAAGGATGGTTAAGAAAATATATGAGGCGAGTGTTGAAGGCAACAGGAAAAGAGGACGTCCGCGAAAGACCTGGCAAGATCAGATACTACAAGTACTCAAAGATGGCCCTGTTAAAAGCCGCAATAACCGTAGAAGCAAAAGTGGTGTGCCAGGATAGAATAGTGTGGCGTTCAATCCACTCTGTCTACCCCTGCGGGAAACGGCGTGATGGTTAGTTAGTTAGTTAGACATATATCGGACGAAGTTCTTATGTGCGAGGATTAAACACAATATTCTAGCAAGCGATAGTCAGTAAACTTAAAGTGACAGATGAGTAATTAATTGCGAAATAATTTGAATTAAAGAATAGTACTTAAATTTAATTCATGTCCAGTGACTTTGTGAATTTATTTAAATAAGTTATAAATAAATAATCAATTTTCAGTGTCTCGTGGCAGTAGTTTTATACTATTTATACGATTAATACTATTGATGGGACATTTTTAATCGATTTTTGATGTTTATGGCGTTAACTTTATGGCTAGACATAATTATAATTTTTTATTAAATAACCTAAATTTAAGTGGTTTATACAAAGTTTTTAATTAAAAATTTATACATTTTTAATCTAAATAACCAAAAAGCACAGATTTTATGAATAATTAACGGTAATTATTAATACTAACCGGATCTGCTACACTGATTGCAACATACCTATTTTCTCATATAACAATTGGGTCAACAAAGGTGAGATGCAAACTTCGTTGTATTAATATTTAAGATAAACTACAAAAGTACCTACAATATTGTGGTGAAACACTGAACCTTGTTCCACTGCAATAATGCTACATTTGTTTTAAGATAATGGCTACAACTGAAACCTTGTCGGTTCGGCCCACGTAATTTGGAAATTAACACTCGAATTGCGCGAAATATCGGTCATTGCCGATATTTCGAAACACATTCCGCGGTCAAATTAGCTTTCAAAAACGTGTTCTATTTTTGGGCCGCTTGTTTGCCAGCACAGCCGCTTTTGCAGGCCGCCAGCCACCAGCTCTTTTCGGGTCCAGATCTCTAAACTAAGCTCTGAATTCAATTCGAAAATTTCTCAAAAATGGACAAAGCAATGTTGACATACGTTGTGTTCTCCATGTCGGCAAGAATAACCCAAATATTGAGTATATCTTAAACGAAAGCCTGATTAAGTCAGTAGTCTCGCAGAAGGATCTGGGTGTTACTATTACCATGGACTTTAAATGGTGTGAGCACATAGCTAGTGCGGTTAAGCAGGCTAACTCTATTTTGTATTTGGTGAGAAGATCATTCCAACATCTGACAGTACCACTATTCAAACTATTTATAAGACATGTGTGAGGCCTTTCGAATATGCCTCTCAGATCTGGAATGCATATTTTGCTAAAGATGTAGTTTTACTGGAAAATATTCAGAGACTAGCCACAAAATTGCCATTGGGTCTTAAAAATCTGGAATATGCGGAAAGGCTGAGAAAAAACTGCGTATTGAAACTGCCCACGCTTCAGGAGCGACGAGGAAGATGTGACCTCATTGAGACATTCAAGATTCTATCGGGCTACTACAATATTCCTAATATGACTAAGATGTTTGCATTAAACACTAATGTGGACCTTCGAGGACATCACCTGTTGAACAAATCTCTGTCCTCGTGTAACCCAAGAAAGCATGCATTAAGCAATAGAGTGGTCAATATGTGGAACATTTTGCCTGAGGGCGTTGTGTCTGCAGCCAGTGTCAACCAATTTAAGAATAGGCTGGATATTCAAATGAGAGACAGTGATATGGGCCATTCAGCTTAAGCTGCCTGCCCATTATCAATAATAATAATTATTATTATTATATACGAAATATGACACATTTTCAGAGGTCTGTGAGTAAAAATATTTATACTCATATATGATCGATTGCTTAATAAATTATCGGGTTTTGATGGTGAAACCCACGACTGGTAGATTTAAGTAAGTAAGTGATTTCACTGGAAGGAAATTGCAGGACACTAAAATATATAACACACGGTGTACCCCAGGGATGCGTCCTTGGACCAATCCTCTTTATTCTCTATGTGAATGACCTGTGTGATTTGCCAACGGGGGTCCAAGTCACTGCTTTTGCTGATGATACTGTATTGCTTTTCAAAGGTAAATAAATCATGGGAAATTGTATTCAAAATAGCTGAAAGTGGAATAAAATCGGTGAAAACCTGGCTTGACTGAAGTCTACTGTCACTAAACATTGCCAAAACCAATTGCCTAACATTCAGTCCAATATACCATACATATTATACTATAGTATTAAGTGTATCCTGACGAAGGAACGTTGTTTCCGAAACCGGTTGGTTTTTGTGTGATAAGTAAGCTAGGTAAATTCGTTTAATTATATTTATATACATTGCCCCGACAAAACTATAAACATTGCTTCTACAAAATTATACAGGGTTATTTGGAAGACATTAATAATTTCGCAGGACTATATTCCTGCCTTGATTTTGAGTGGAAAATGTTCAAGCTCTCATGACCTAATATCGATAGTTATGGAGATATGCGACGTCATAGTTTGAATTTTTTTCTCAATGTATCTGAATTATTTTTTGTAAAACGTTGGACTATCATTACAGTAACTCATATCGAATATGAAAAATTCCTTCCCCTTAATACAAGTCAAATAAAATAATGCAAAACTTTTTATCATTTTATTTAACTATTGTTTCGTAATGAATGAATTTTTCGTAATCGATATAAGTTAATGTAATGATAGTCCAATATTTTACAAAAAATAAGTGAGAAATATTAAGAAAAAAATTGAAAACTTTGATGTCGCATATCTCCATAACTATTGATATTAGGTCATGATAGCTCGAACATTTTCGCCTCATAATCAAGGCAGGAATATGGTCCTGCGAGGTTATTAATGTTTTCCAACTAACCCTGTATATATTGCCCCTACAATGTTTTTATGCAATGCCTTTGTAATTTTTTATACACAGTCCATAGATATTTGTGAACATGCTCATGAACATTTTCCGTGTAAATATTACAAAATTTGTATTTGTACGTTTATAAATAGCTTTTATTTTTGGATATTTATAAACAGGAATTAATTTAGACATTTTAATAAATCTGTGGATGAGTGGCGGAATTGGAAATTTTCCCGGAAACTCAAAAACGAAAAGTGCCTTTTATTTATAAATCTTATTATTTTCTGCATGCCATAAACACTAAAGTGGCAACTGGGTATATAGTTTCCAACAGATGTATTTATTTATATTATCCATAATAATTTCAAATATTACAGTGTACCGAGTTTATATATAATATGTATGAAGACAATCTGCTTAGTATTCAAATAATCCATTTAATTAGTAGTAGATAAAATAGTGACACAGTGCTACAGAAATTCTTGACAACACCTGTCTCCGACACGAAAGCACAACACACTACAAGACACACACACCCTTCTTTCGACACGGTACTGCAATCCAGTGCTTAACCTAACACAAACTTGTACACACCCTGACTTCGGTACGGTATTGCAAGGCAATACTTAACCGATGTATGGAAGCGAATCCTGGAGCTGGCAGAAGAGGAACAGAAGTAGATTAAATGCAGTGGAGATGAGATCCCTCGGACGTATGTGTGCCAAATCAATTTATGATAGAGTAAGGAATGCATATATTAGGAATGGATGTAAAGCTGATCTTAACATAATTAATAGAATTTAAAAATGGTCGCTCGGATGCTTTGGGCATGTTGAGCGAATGAATGAGGAAAGAATGGTAAGAAAGCTTTATAATGCAAGTGTTGATAGCGCCAAAAGACAGGGCGACCGCGGAAGACGTGGCGTGACCAGATTAACCAGATACTGGAAGATGGTCCCGTTAGACGCCTCAACAACTGGCGAGCACGCGAAGATGTATGAATGTGGATGAGGCGAGAGTTGTATGTAGGGTATAGCACCCTATCCTCTCTGCCTACCCCCGCGTAATTAAACAAATTTGTATTAACCACTTAACTAGTAACTCTACGGCTACCGATTTCGATACCACTGTATCTTCATCAGGACGGAGGTGAACTAACTATCCCTTATCTATTCTAGCAAACAAATCAATTTCTGAACGTTGAATTTTTGAACATATTAAATGTCTCAAAAGCATATGTCTCAATAGTGTATACATGTACTGTGTATACATATATATATATAACTTGTTAACGAGAAAAAAAACAATAAAAGTCCCTTGCAGACACCACAGTAATATATATAAGGTTCTTGATTGGAACATATTATATATAGAACTTAAAAACTCATAATGTTAGGATGTTCTTACGATGGAATTGGTATATAAATAAGCTTCGTCTCTGTGAGACTTCTATAATTTATCCTTAATTAAATACATTTAGATTCCACACGTATGTATATGTAATTTAATTATTTACTTCAATTTATATATTACTGAATATTCCATTATATATATATTTTTACAGTCCATATATTATATGTACTTCAATTAAACATCTTACTTGTACTATATAATCAAGATAACGTACAAAATTCAGTAAAAAAATATCTGTTATACTGAATTATAAACATTTCTTTGGTAATACTACACTGTAAACTAAATCCCTCTATATACACGAGTAGTTCTGCTTTCTTGGAAAAGAAACATGTAAAAGATTTATTGCTTCAACTATTAAAAATATGTTTCATCTATTTCAAATATCATACTGTAATCAACTAATATGTCTAACAAAAAATTATATTTACATTCTTACACAAACTTTTTTATATTATTCCAATGTATCTTTATATGTATAACTTCTATATAACGATCTCATTTTAATAATTTTCAGTCTCTTTTTATTCTCGTTTATCTTTTTTCCTTAGAAAAAATGTTTTTGTATAATTTTGAAATGATAATTAAAAATATATTTTGAAATTAATTTCGTTTTATTTTTCTATGCCAACTGATTTCAAAGAAATCACTCGGAACAGAATAACGCGTCAGTTTTTTGATATATTTTTAAAATTATAATAAAAATAAAAAAATTGAAATTCAACCATATGGGTAACCACACCTAAATCAGGACTGAATGAAGCATTCCTTTTTTTCATACACTTTAATTAAATAATGTATATCGGTAGTGTTTCTATTTTTTTATTTTATTATTGTATATACAGGGTGTATGATGTTAGGTCATGATAGCTTGAACATTTTCGACTCATAATCAAGGCAGGAATCCACCTATAAAGTATCGTTGACTAGCTCTGCTATACCCTGTATAAACTAAAGAGAGGAAGATGTTGACTGACTTATCACTAAAAAATTTTTAAAATTTATGTTTAACTAGGCATCTGCGAGTTATTAATAATTTACCATGTTTAAAAGGTAAAATTTTGTTTATACGTAAAAAGAAAACTAATCTGCCAAACTAAGCATAAAAATGACGATGAGATATATAGTAAAGTGCGTGTATGTGAAATGCGGAAGCGAAGTGAAATATGTTAATTTTAGCTGAAAACCCTCCCGACCCAGATAAAATCCCAAAGACAACATCAAAACATTTGAAAAAAAAACATAAACAGCACACGCACATAAAGAGCGAGAGAGGCATAGAGCAAAATTAACACGAAATCCGAAATAAATCCTCGATACCCCCTCCACAGGTGTGCCCGCGAGATATGTACACTACCACCCTCTCCCCTCCCGCCCAGGTTCATCAGCACTCCGGGGCAGGCAGCAGGGCGAGGGGGAGGGCGCGGGGCGCGGATTTTTAACAGGGTGGTTTTTTAACCCCCCCGCCGCCGGTATGACGAGAACGAGGCGGTTTTTTAACCCCCCGCCTCCAGTATGACGCGAACGGGGCGGTTTTTACCGCCCACCCCCCCCGGAGGGTGGGACGCCATGGAAATCGTAGTGTATTCGTATAATGGTTCTTATAATGGGGTTAGGAGGTTTTTTTCGGGGGCGCCCCCCCGCCACCCGTTTTCAAGCCTCCCCGTGAAGCGGGATGCTGCGCCGAAAATTACAGTGCGTGGGCGAGGCTCCGGGAAGTTTTTCGCTTTGTATTGCAAATATACAAAATAGCATTTCCTTGATATGAGGGCGCGGTTTCCAGGGGGCGGAAATTAACTTTATTTATTTTCATTATTTATTTATTTATTTATTTTGATTCTCGTGCGCTAGACGTGTTTCCAAGTACGAATCGCGTTATTTCATCACGCGTGCGTTTGAATATACTTAAAAATGCGATCTACGAAAATATATTTTTAAAAAGTAACCCATAAAAACCAAACCAAAACAAGTTTTCATTATACTCCCTTTCTCATTAATAGTTGAAACTTTTTTTTTCGCTTTACCTACACGTTGGGCTTCGGTCGGGCGACGCTACCAAAGGGAATAATAAAAAATTTACAAAAAGCCAAAATTATACTATAATCACGTTTCACGTCTACCAGACGCATTGAAATATTTTCATACAACTTAATAAGTTGTATGAAAAAACCATTCAAAATTTGAAAAATCCAAAAATTTACTAATTTTTTTAACCAAAATTTGATAGATCTTCTTGATCGTCGCCATGAGTCTGCTTGCAAAGTTTCAGCTCGATTGTATCACTGGAAAAGGGTTTAAAATGGATCAAAGTTTTCTCGTCAGACAAGAAGACAAGGAGACAAGCAGTCGCCACGAGTAAATATAAAGGGAGTAAAAAGAAAGAACTTATTAATAAATGCATAAAATTACATAATGTGGTAAACTATTGTCAGATACATTACTTACACTCACTAGAGAATAATTTAATTATAAATACTTTTACTGTATTGTTACGGTAAAGTTAAATAAAATAAAAGACATTGAAACATGCTACAAGATATTTTTATTAAATTTTTTACTCTACTATCGCTTTCCAGGAAAAAAAATACTGATCTGAATTATACTTCATTTATTAACATTAATAATTAAATTTCGATGTATTTTTATTAATTTTTTTTTCAACATATGAATAATTATTTTTTTGTTTTGTTTCTATTTCATAAAATAATTTGTTACTCACAACCTGTAGAATTACAGGTGGGTTGCCTATTATAAAATCATATATTGAAAATTAAAAAAAAATGCATTACATTTTTTTTATTTAGCTATTAATAGAATGTAAGATGCTGTCAAGTAATAATGTTATGCGATATATCTTTTTAAAAAATTTCTGGTAAATTATACAGCGCAGGTTGTGAGAATTACTAGTGTGAGAAACGCCACAACATATTGCTTAGTGTCGATATTTTGAAACATTGTAAACATTCTAAATATTTATTTCTTAAATATTTATACCATTTTTTGTAGAAAAATTGATCATTTTTATAATATTTTTTAATCTAAATTATATTTAAATGTTAACACCCATCAAACTTAATTTCCGAAGTCATTTGAAAATAAATATAATTAATATAAATTAATTTTAGAAATTAGAAAAGTTTTCCATTAATTATTTTTTAATCACTGATTAATAAACATATTTATTTTATAAAATTTGAACAAGAAAGCAACATTTTCTACGATTATAATATTTCTTCGCTGTAATAAGTGGTAGAAACAATAATTTTTCATTGGCAACCATGTGAAAATTATGCATTCTTTGATTATGCAGATTTATTATAAATTTCTTAAGTGAAATCAAACATTAAAAATGATGAAAAGTAGGAGAAAGCATATATTTTATAAAATAATTTATCTTAAATAAATAGAATTAATTTTAGATATTTTAGAAAAAACTTTCCTACTTTCATAATAATTATGCATACGAGTTACAAACATGAAGCGTCTTTAGATAAAGATTAAACTATAGGGCAGGCTGCGTTAGACTAGATATCTATTAATATATAATTTTGTTAATCTTCATAGAGCTGGGATTAAGTTTTATTTCAAAAATATTCAAATTATTATTTTTTTTATTAAGATATAATAAATAGGAAATTGATAGATAATTAAATATTTTTATGGTGGTATATACAGTGGTATTTTACTTTATACATATTTATATCTACGTAATGTAAATTGGAAAAACGTCTTATGTATAATCGACAATATAAAAATTTAGCATTATATAACGTATTTTATCTGTGTCCATTATACGGCTCTTAAGCACAGATGTATGGAAGTGAAGCTTGGAGCTGGCAGAAGATGAAGGAAAGTAAACTGAATACAGTGGAGATGAGATCCCATAAACGTACATGTGACAAATCCATTTATGATAGAGTAAAGAAAGAAGATATTAGGAATGAATCTAAAGCTGATCTTAGCACAATTAATAAAGTTAAATAAGAGTCGTTCAGGTGATTTGGGCATATTGAGCGAATGAATGAGGAAAGAATAGATAGAAAAAATTATAACAAGTGTTGACGGCGCCGGAAAGAGAGGGCGACCGCGGAAGACGTGGCAGGACCAGATTAATCAGATACTGGAAGATGGTTCCGTTAGAAGCCTCAAAAATCGTCGAACTCGCATGCAAAGATGTATAAATATGGATGAGGCGAGAGTTGTATGTCAGGACAGAAGAGTGTGGCGCTCTATCCTTTCTGCTTACTCCTGCGGAGTAACGGCTTGATGGTAAGTGAGTAAGTAAGTATATCTACGTAATGTACGAGTAGCTTTTAGGTCTCGGGGTTGGGTTAGGTTAGGTCGCGGGTTCGAGCCTCACCCCAGACCAGCAAGTTAGTCCTATTTTCATAGCACAATCAATAGAATATTGATGTGACACGTATTCTGTGTTCGCATCTCTATTTAAGAAAAATGTCAATTGGAAAAACGACTAATGCCTAATGTGTAGCGATTACTGTTAAAAATTTGGCATATGGGTTCTTTTAACCACGGCCCATTTTAAATCGACGGAGTCCTCAAAAAGAAAACATTGCATCAATCCCTTCGCGGAGGATATTATTAATTTTCAATTAACTTTGCGCGCCCCTGCCGCTCTAGTTTCAACAGGCGCCCCCCTCCCCCCACGCAGCCCGGCCCCCTCCCCCCCCCCCACTCCCCCCCGCCCGCACGCGCCTCCAGCGGCGGGAGGAGCGTCAGCGCCCGCAGCCCCCCCCCCCCCCCACCCCCCGCGCGGGAAATTAATTTATTGCGTTTCTATGCGTAGCGCGGCTGTTGCTCTACCGGGTGGCGCGTCTTTCCGGAAGCCACCACTCAAATATTATACACCCTTTCTCATTTACTAGTGGAAACTGGTTTGGCGCTTGACCCACGCGTTGGGCTTCGGTCGGGCGACGCCGCGAAAGGGAGTAACGAAAAATTTCCAAAAATCCAAAATTGTACTACAATCAGGTTCCGCGTCTACCAGACGCGTCGCAGATTGTACTATAATTATTAAATTTTTTTAACGAAAATCTGATAGATCTTTTCGATCGTCGCCACGAGTCTGCTTGCAAAGTTTCAGCTCGATTGGATCACGGGAAAAGGGTTAAAAATCGACCCAAAGTTACTGCGTCAAACAAGCAATCAATCAGATGCCACGAGTTAAAATAAAGGGAATAAAAACACAAATATTAATGAATGTTTCGATAAACGATAATGTATTTTAAAACTTTTTTTTTTAGAATTAAACTTTTTTACAAAACATCTCTTGTGGAGGCCAAGACCCACCAGGGTTTGTAGAGCCAAGAGTGATGATGATGATGATGATGACATAATATCAGTAATTAATTCAAATATATTATAATTAATCGAGGTATACTGTCCTATTGCTAAGAAATGACACAATTTTAAAAATAATATGACGGTTTTTGCACTAAAATAAATTTTATATTGCTTTTTCCTTTATTCAATTTTTACAATTTCTTATAGAACATTACCTCATATTTAAATCATTTTGTGATTTCTCAAAAATAGTTGTCTTTTATTTTTTATTTTATTTTATTTGGAATTCAAACAGCTTGTTTGATACTAAGAAATACAACATTCATATTATAATAATATTAAGCCAATTATATGAATTCACTTAATTAACCTAGAATACTATGTATTATATATAACAGAATAAGAAGACATAAGAAGATGAAGACATCATAAGAAGACATCTTTATGTGTATGAGGGCAGTATAGCCGTCAGCTGTCTCATTTACAATCTTTTGATGCTGATTGGCTACGAGTGCAACCCAGGCTCCTCTGCTTGGTTCCAAGCACAGTCTCCTTAGATCACTTTCCTCCCTTTACTACTGATGTACTTGCAAGCTCCTTTGCGGGGTACTTTAATCAATAACTCGGGTTTATACTGCCTCAAGCATGAAAAAATACGTTTAAAAAATAACGTAACTATTGCACAAAGAAAATCGTTGATGACGGCAGACATTGGTTAATATTTTTCATTAACAATAAATTGAATATTGAAAATTAAAAATTTTGAAAATTTCTAAATGTTTTGTCCGCAAAGATCTTTCTTTCATCAGATATATGTCATAGACATCTATGACATATATCTGACGAAAAAAATATATTTTACAATTCGAAAGTATTATAGATTCTCATAGATATACTGACACGAGAAAAGATATAAATGTACCAAAATGCATCATGAGTGTTACGGGAAATGAACATAAATGATTCGGGAGTGATTAAAGTGTCGTATATTATATGTTAGGAATATTTTCAGCAAGACTGGAAGCAAAATTCATTTGCTTATTTGCGATATTTTGCATGTCTTATTTATTTGTATCAATTCAAAGCCGTCGAATTTAAATTAATATATGTGCAAACATATGGTTTTTTTTTCCAAATATTTTTTTTTCCATTTTATTAATAATATAAAGTGATGTAAAACGATTCATTACAATTTTGCACATTTTTATTGTGCACAGCATGATATATTAACATATTTTGTATCGCAGAAAACACGAATTTCCCACACAAAGCGCGAGTGAAAACTCCTTTAATAGACACTTTATATTCGCTTTAACACTTTATTCTCTGTTCACTAGAATATTTCATCAATTTCCGCACTTATTAATTTCGCTTTGGTTTATTTCGCTACGTAAGAACTTGCTACAATCGCTGTCAAATTACCGCTCGCTTGGCATCACTGGCTTCTCGCCGCTACCGCTTGCTTGGCCGGCCTGGCCCGTAACTCGCGGCTGCCTTCGCTTGTATTATCGTTGTCAACGCGCACGGAAAACAACTCACTCCTTACTCCCGTGTGTCGTATTTATATTCGCTAATGCTGTTATCCAGACGTTTCCAGTGTTTACTAGCAAGTACTCGTAAATTCCGTATGTTCCTGGAAAGTTAAAGCAGTCCCTCGAAAGTTGGAGATAATTCCAGATCCTTCGGTAGTATTGTGCCAACTCCAAACAACTGTCACTTGACACAAGTGTGTCATTAATTTTAGCCTCGTTACAATATTATTCTCTTCTTTTTCTGTTTCATATGTACAATTTTTTATGTAATGTACATATATACTTATATGGCGTCTTGCACACTCAACCTGGCTGTGCTGGAATAAAATGATTTTTATCATTATTTTTAAGCAGCCTTTGTAAGAGTTCACGTCTCATATGGAACAAGGCATATTATTGCGAGTTTTTTGATTTGATGAACGAAAGTTTAAATATCACGATGTAGTATTTATTTCGTGATATAATACTTTTTATAAATAAAAATACATCAGGGGAGGATAATTTAAAAATGATATTCTCAGATATATCTTTCTCGCACTGTATTAATTAATTACTACGCAACCTTCATTTCTCAAATTATAATTTTAATTTAATATTTCGTTGCACTGTTATTTTTGTTAATTAAAAATTCAATATTATTTTTTCAAATGCAGCGTTGAAATTATCATTTTCGTGTAATGTTTCAGAATTATTATAAGAATAATTATCGAATCGAATCTGATAACTGATTAACAATAATAACATATTTAATCACGCGCGTTCCGCTGGAGAACGGCACTACTCGGAGGCAGTTGCCCCGCTTTTTTGTACATCCCCCGCCCCCTCCACGGCAGCCTCCCACCGCTCCCACCCCCCCCCCTCGCCCCGCGTCGGTTTTTCCGGCAACAATGCTCGGTAAACATATGACAAGAGGATTTTCCCGTTTTCCATGTATATTTTTGACGTAAGGGCGCTTCGGGGTAGTTCCTTGATCCAGCGGCTACCCCTCCCCGCCGCACGCGCCCGCTTGATGCCTGCACGTCTGCAGGCTGCTTAACGCCGGCACTCGTCAACGCCGGGGACATTTTCAAGTGCGGAACCTTCGATGAAAGCCTTAATCGCTGAAAATCGTTTCCCGACCCGGATTACTTTTAACTCGTGGCGTCCGATTCTTTGCTTGTCTGGCGAAAAAACTTTGGATCGGTTTTTAACCCTTTTCCCTTAATCCAATCGAGCTGAAACTTTGCAAGCAGACTCGTGGCGACGATCAAGAAGATCTTTCAAACTTTCGTTAAAAAAAATTAATAATTATAGTATAATTTTGGATTTTTAGAAATTTTAATGTTTTTTTTCAAATTGGAAACCATACAGCGGCCTGACGACGTCACGGAATATTTAAAATTTGAATTGCTCCGTCGGTTGGTATAATAGGTTCTTCACTATGAATTTCGAAAATTTATGACAATTGGTTCACAGACGACAGGACACTTCGGTTTCTTTGGGAAGAAATCAAATAATAAAGAGATATTTTTAGAAATTTTTGACACAGATATTTTTCTAGACGTGTTTCATTTTCAGTCAATCAATTATTTAATTACATGATGGTAAACTTAATTTACAAAGAAAGGCAGTAAAATAAAAACTTGGTTTTTATGGGTTAGTTTTTATTTATTTTATTATTAATCTTAAGCTCATATACATATATGAGTACACATGTAAAGAAATGATCCACTCATCTCACGAGGAAGAACCTGTGCCGAGGTGAGCAGCTCTACAACAAAATGAGTACAAAATATTGTCACGTGTCGTGGCTGCGGGAAGAATTAATGAAAACGCTGGATTTATTAATTACTGATTAATTGATTAACCAAACGTAAAAAGTCACTTAACACTATTTGACTTGACGCTATTTTTAAATTAAACTATATCGTAAATTTGTCACTCGTAAATAGACACTTAATAATCGCTTTAATACTTTATTCACTATTCACTAGAACATTCCATCCCATTTCCGCACGTATAATTTTGCTACGTAAGAACTTTCCAGAGTATTCGCTGTCAAATCAGCGCTCGATTGGCCCCCCTGGCCTTCGCAACTCGCGGATGCGCTCGCTTCAAACTTTGGAGCTGAAACTTTGCAGGCAGACTCGTGGCGACGATAAAAATAATTCAACTAATTTTCGTTTTAAAAAAAATAATTATAGTATAATTTTGTATTTTTCGAAAAAAAATATTTCTCTCTTTCGTTGCGTCGCCCGACTCGAGTCCAACGCGTGGGGTAAGCGCCAAGCCTGTTTAAACTAGTAAATGAGAAAGGGAGTATAATAAAAACATGTTTTTTAAGGGTTATTTTTTTATGTTGGCTAGTTCTGATATCGATGGCTAATTCTGATAACGGCCCGAAACAGCTGTACAGTATAGACTGACTAAACCACTATGTCTGGTTTTTCAGCCATCATATTCTCCTTCTCTCTGGGTCCCGATTTTTGGCAATCTTTCCCTGCATTATGAGATGCAAGATCTCGCACTTCTCTGCATGTCTCATCATAATATGTCCGAGATGTAGAAGATTTCGGATTTTTATTGTTTTAATAACTTGGTTTTATTTTGTCATCCGGACCATAACATCTTTATTTGCAATCTGTCCACCAGCTATTATGAGTATTCTTCTGTAGATCCACATCTCAGATGCCTTACCAACTTATCACTTCTGCTTATAAATAAACAGAAATCTGCATTCTACAGTTGTGCACCTGTAGTTGAAATATATCCATCATTAATGTCTTTACTGTATAATGTTGTGTCAGTAAAATAAAAGTAGGGTGTCCACATTGACTGCGATGAAATGGACACCAAAGGCATAATAATTTAACTACCTTACCATCACTTTCTCACGTTTCCTCTCTCCTCTCCTAAAACATAACTCTCGCCTCTTCGACATTCACGCATCTTTTCATTCAAGCTCCTTGATTGTCCATTGCTTCTGATTGGACCATCCACCTTTATCTGCTTTAGTTAAGTCTTCCACGGATGGTCTCTATTTCCGATACCATAAATACAGGTCGCTTGTATTTTTTGCCATTCTCTCCACATTCATTCGTTCAACATAACCAAACCTAAGCGATCCGATCAACGACCAAAATCATATTGTTCACCATACTGTTAAAGTTTTTTTTTGCGATTTTTTTTTATAGTTAATTTTATTTTCATTTTTCTTTTTTACATAAATAAATAAATAGTTATTCCTTACGAACCGACTTGTAAAAGTACTATCATTTATGTTAAGGGGGGGTAAGGTTAATTCGCACAAAAAAAAGCATGTTTTGTGAATTTTTTGTGACGACACAGTTTAAATATCTTTATTAAAACTAATGGTACATTAAAGTATGACATTTGAAAAATATTGTGTAAAATTTTCAGGAAGAAATATTAAAAAATACGGCAATGGCAGCAATTATTCTGACGTGTCTCGGAAAAAAGTAGAATTGCGGTGTCCATCATAACTTGGTGCTAGATCATCTGAAATCAAAAAATCAAAGTTCATTCGTTAGATAATAGGTTTTCCCAGATAACGCTGGGAGGGTTTTTTGAAATTTCAATTTTTCAATTTTTTGGAACACTTTGAAGGGAAAAACGCGATTTTTTGCGAAAAATATCGACTAATTTGTTATTAAAAAATAAAAATTAATAACATATTTGAAAAAATTCTCCAGCGTTACCTCATAAATTATGTACAGAAATAGTGTTCAAAATTTCAAAAGGATCGGTGCAGTAGTTTTATAAGTTATGATGGACACCGACTTTGAAAACGTGAGATGTGGGGAACACGCTTTAAAGTTTTGCACACTGTAAAATTCAAAATAAAACTCAACACTTATTTTATACTTACACATAATTGTCGATGCCATGTTCACACAGCAAAGAGCTTTCATCATCAGCATCTTTTTGTCCTTGTCTACGCAAAACTCTTCCAATACAATAGCACGTCCGGTCTCCTCAGGTGAGCGCGTCTCTTAGCTGCCCGAGCAGGTATAGAAAACAGTCTGAGTATCGCTCAAATGTTCATAATTTCGTCAATTTTGCTCCGATCGACTTGAAATTTCGACACAATACTTTTGCGATGTTATACATTCATTTAAAATATTAAAAATAAAATGCAAAAAAAAAAGTTAAAAACCTTACCCCCCCCTTGAGGGTTTAAATAGCAATAATAATTCTGAATTTTTTTGACCATCTTTTGGCTTGTATCATTATACAGAATCAACTAACTAACTAACTAACCATCACGCCATTTCCCCGCAGGGGTAAGCAGAGAGGATTGAACGCCATACTCTTCTATCCTGGAACACCACTTTTGCTTCGGCCACATTCATACATCTTCTCATACAAGTTCTACGGTTGTTGCGGCTTTTAACGGGGCCATCCTCAAACACTTGTTTTATCTGATCGTGCCAGGTCTTTCGCGGATGCCCTCTATTCCTGTTGCCTTACAGAATACAAAATCACAGTTTGATAAATTAGAAATTTTAGAAATAAGAAAAAGTGTTAATAGTAAATTGAATATTATAAATAAACAGTCCCTTTTTCCTTATAGTTATCTTTTAAATTTATTTTCATGTTAATTAGGTACTTTACTGTTATTCATTTTCCTTATATAACTTTTTAATATTTTGATTAACTATACTTCTATTTTTAAATTTAATTTTGTTATTATACATTTGTTAACCTGACAAAGGGGCCATTGGTTTTGAAAAATGATGAATTTTTTTTCAATAAAAAAGTGGTGTAAACAATGTTTATTTATATAAATTATAATTATAATATCACCACAAAATAATTTTGCTGTATTTGATGAAGAAAATAATTCAATATAAAGCATATAACTATATATGGTAGAAAAATAATAAGGAGAAGAAATATAAAAGAATAGAAATAAAAATTCACATTCATCTCAACGTCGATGATGATGATGATGATGATGAGGACTTCCAAACTCTCTTAAGCTTGCTATGGTTCTCCTCAATTTCGACAGGAGACTTATTCAGCGGAAGTTTATTTTTAAATATGCAATTACAATTATCATAATGTGAAAGGCACAATTTTTGACAGAAAACATTTAAAACGCATTCTTACATTTTATAAAAATATGCGTTTTCAAAATGAACTAAAGATACGAATTCTCAACACACGACGATTATAAGCGGACGTAAAAATAAGGAATGACATCTATTAAACGCATTTCTAACCAACATTCGGGTAGGGCTACAACGGAAGCGGCTCCTTTATCAACATGCCAATCTAAATAATCCTGTAATCGTCGGCCAGAGCCGGCCTTATGAATTATTATATAAATAAATAAATCCTTCATTCGCTAATTAAATAGAGTACAGTTTTAACTTATAGTGAATGTAAACTTAATCTACTTTTTAAAGAGTTAAGGTTGTTATTTCGGTCGTTAGACATATTTAGCTGTAAATTGTCACGAATATTTTATACGAACCGTATGTTTTTCCGAGAAACGATTCTCGACGTTTCGTTGAATTCGTATTCAACGTCATCAGGAGAGCGATCTGTCTAAAGAGTCCACCATATACCTCAGCGGGTACAGGTCGCTCTCCTGATGACGTTGAATATGACTTCAACGAAACGTCGAGAATCGTTTATCGGAAAAACGTACGGTTCGTATAAAATATCTGTAACCATTTACAGTTAAATTTAATCTACTTTAATAGAATAATAACTTAATTTAATTAGGTAAGTATACACTCTTTAACAACCAGTTTGTTGGTCAGATTTTCCTTTGACATAGGCCTCCCCTAGTTTCTTTCACTCATCTCCGTCGATCTAAACTAAAAATTAAAATGAGGTTGAAAAAGTACACGTCACCGAAAATTTTTCGAAGGAAGTATTAGAAAAACGAAGAGAATTGAAATTAAGCTATAGAAAAACGTGCGAAAGGAAACTTTGCGTACATAAAATATGATCGATAAGTAGTCAAAAAGGGAAATACAAATACAGAAAAAAGAAAAGGAGACCAATCATCTTCGCCGGAAAATCAGAATCAGACCAAGAAGCTAGTGGACAACACCTCAGGATTAAAAGAAAAGAGGAAGAATGCGATCGATTTGTTTACACTCAAATCAAACTCTATTTCTAGTAAAAAACCAAACCAAAGTATGTAGTAACTAAATATTAGCAACCAGGGGCAGAACAACATTAATTCGGCGGTCCTCGTGGGGTTGCCAGACCACCACCCCGCTAGAATTATTATATAATAATACTACAGATATATATTATAAATTATCCCTTTTTTAACTCATCTTCGTTAAACCTAGTTAATAACTTACCTTCTTATACCTGCGCATTAGTCTTCAGACCGACAGATTAGACTAACAACTTTTTTTGTAAACGGAAATTGCTAGCACGCTAGGCTCACTGTTAGCTGCATGAATTGTCGCTAACTTCAATTCAGTGGGGTACGAGTGTTTGTGTGGTATGTGTGTCAGTACATGACGCCGATTGGTTCAAGAGACCGATGCGGGTATGGGTGTCACAGTTTCAGTTTCATCACCCGCTTCCATTTCATTTGGGGTCGCCTCTCCTTATTTTTCTTTTCCACGATTCCCTGTTCTGGGCCAACGCTTCGTCCAACTAGCTATTCTCGAGTTTTTCTTCACCATGTGGTACTGAAAATCTATCAAGAAAATGGAAAGTTTTCGCAATGTCAAATCTATCAAGATCAAATCAAATAGATGTGTCGCAAGATAGATATCATTCACGATAATATATATTTTTAATTCCTTTCTTCCTGGATGCTCGCAGTGCCCTGGGCGGTCGCCTCTTGCCTGGCCTGCCGATTCGACCCTGCCCAGCGGCAGGTGTGTATCGTCCGTAAAACAATGACCACCAAAATACTGCCCTTAATTGTAATTATCGCGGGGTAAAAACGGCGAGCGCCGTTGACGCCAATGTGAACATTTATAATTGTCAGTAGATTGATAATGGCGGACATATCCTTACTGTCTTATGTCATTATGTTTGCGTTTACGGTTTTAATTATTAATGATTTATGTGTGCTATATATAAAATATTCTTACCTGTTTTCCAATACTGGCGTGTTCAAAGCTCATGTCTTGCATTCGACTTGGAATTTTAATTTTAAATTAATTTCATATTAAAGCTATGACACTATTTTTCTAAATTAATAAATTATTTGTTTTCCGAGCGTTTGTTTTTTGTTTCATATCGCTGTCTACGACCATGGAGAAAATGAAAATTTGCGTTATTTTCAAAAATGAGTTCCGTCGTGGCACTAATGCTGCACAGACGAAACCTGTGCCGGCATTATTCATTACAGCTTCTTGATATCTGGCATAATAATTACTGCAGACGATTTCAAGAATTGAAAACAATGATGGACAAACTGTTATCAAATATCCGAAACTTGTCAACTTCTCAAGTGTACCATTTCTCCCCGGGAACGCTCGTTCATACACTGCACAATAAACCGTCTCAAAATTACAGGAGCTTCGATTGCAAACTCTCCGTCACCCACCTTACTCGCCAGAACTCGCACCTGTTGATTTTCATTTTTTTCAGAATTTGTATAACTTTTTAGAAAAAATTCAACTCTCATATGGCGGTTAAAAACGCTTTTAAAGAATTCATCCATTCCCTTCCCCAGGATTTTTATAGCAAAGGCATTAATGAACTTCCATTTAAATGGTAAAAGTGTATCGATAACAATGGCCAATACTTAAATTAATTAAATATAGTTAAAAAAATATATATAAAAGGCAATCTCATAAATAAGGACCTAATATGTCAAAATAGGTAATATAGTTAGATCGCATTCAAAAGAATGTCCGCAAAAAATGTGTATGTTGTTACGATCCAAAAAATTAACACAAAATAGGTTTTTCTAGTAAGTAAGTAACCTTTTTTAAACTAAATAATATTTATTTATTTATTTGGAATATCATATTGAGGCTTGTAATACGGTCTTGCCAGGCAACTTTTCCCGCTTTCTTCTTACCGGACAAAGCTAGAGAATGGTCTTTTGATGGTGGTCGACCTAACCTAATCAGAATATATTTTAGTCAGTCATTTGGTAAAAATCACATAATTTTCAGTTGTGCAGTTGGAAAATGAAGACTTTTATTTTGAAATGGAGGGATAAATATTAAAAATGTCCTTAGGTTTTCACGGCCGTTCAGAATCTTCTGTGTATAGTTTTCTGGGATATTCTGCCGTGTGTGTGTGACCTCTCTGGCCAGAGAGGTCACACACACACGGCAGAATATCCCAGAAAACTATACACAGAAGGGATAAATATTGTCACGGGACGTGTCTGCGGGAGGCAAATAAACACTGTATTAGACATCATTGAAAGATTTGGCAGATACTTCGTGGTGCAACATTATAATTTCAAATATGTTTTATTATACTTTGTAATACACACATCTATACCTGATGATGAGAGGGACTGCTCCTCTTGAAACTATAGTTGTAATTTAATAACTCATATTGTGTGTGTATATTACAAAGTATAATAAAACATATTTGAAAAACTGTATTAG
The DNA here is from genome assembly GCA_016648135.1 of Agrypnia vestita. Taxonomy (NCBI): domain Eukaryota; kingdom Metazoa; phylum Arthropoda; class Insecta; order Trichoptera; family Phryganeidae; genus Agrypnia; species Agrypnia vestita. The sequence continues at coordinate 23,034 of JADDOH010007516.1, forward strand.
ACTTTTATTTATTTCGCAAACGGTCAATGGGCATGATTTAAATCGGAGTACCGTTCTTAAATTTATAGTCACTTAATGTTTTCAGAATATTTCACACACTTATTAGTAAACTGTTTCTTAATTCCTACTAATTAACGCTGTTTCTATGGCTTAGATCACTTTCGAGAGTATTCCGTTCAATTCCCGAAGAAACATAGCCCAATATCTGTCAATTGGTGTATAATGCGCCGGCTGCCCCGCTCGCGCTACGGTTTTTTACGCTACGTCAAAACAAAAACTTGATCCGCTGAAATATTCTTGAAGAATCCGCGCTTCTTCGAGGGTATTCTTCATATTTCTAGTGGTTCTTCGAAATTCCCATTGTCTACGACTCCAGACTGTTATGGAGTATTCCAGAAATTTGGAGAGACTTCGATACTGCGCTATTAGTTCGGATTCTAGAATTTCGTTACAATATTTTTTTTTATTTTTTTTTTTATTTATCTTCATCTTGTTACATGACAGGAGATGGAGCCGCTCATCTCACTAGGGAGAACCTGTGCCGAGATGAGCAGCTAAACAATATAGTTAGAACAAAAAATAATAAAAATATACAACAAAATACTATATAACTATAAAATTAATTAATTAATTAATTGAGTATATAAATATAAAATGTGGATAATAATGATTGAATTTATATAATCGTGCCCTTGTGTGTACGCCTAAGTTAAGTGATTTTTTAAAATGTAATGTAGGAACGAAGCGTTCCTTTCCATGTTGTACCAGTTATTGTTTCAAAATTCTTGCTGCCCACGTATATAAGTTAACAAGGTGGGTATACAATTATCAACTGATAAAAATATGATTAAAAATAGGATGCTGTTCCAAATGGAAGCAAAGTTAATGCCAGGATGATATTCACTTATGGACTTTATTAATGAACTAGCTATAAATAATTACGTACGTTTACAAAGAATCAGTATTAATTTATAAAAAAAGGCTTGCACACACGTTTCTCATATTCATAGCTTCGTCTCTGTGAAACTTGTATAATTTATCTGAATTGATTAATCATCCCTCTGAGGACAAAACTCAGTATTTGTGTTCTTAGAATATACCTCCATATAAATGTTTTTTTAAATATATACTGATAATGTGTGGATGTTCTTAAAATGGAACTAGTGAACGAAATAAACGTTAATACACAAATAGATAAAATATGACTAAAAGTTACTGAAAATCTACGCGAGCGGAGCCACGCGTGCACAGGCTAGTTAATAATAAATATTGTCTTAATGGTAAAATTAACAATAAATAATATTCATAACAATAGAAATACTATCACAATAAATTCGATTTGTTAATGCCAATAACATAAATATATACATGTTATCATTATAAAAAGATTTAAATATAAGATTCTCTTTTTAACACACTCTTGTTCAATAGAGCAAGATTAGTAAGTAGGCTCAGTAAAAACTATTAGAATGCTTTATGAATAATAAGGCTTCGTTTGGAAGGCTTTGGGGTCATGGAGTCGCTGCGAATGGCCGTCGAACAGTTAGAAGCGAGTCAGACAAGTCCTGGGCTTAAAATGGCGATTCGCCTAATGTAAGTGCGCAGTTGACTAGCCTTAAGGATTAGATATGTAATTAATACTACCCAGACTCTGTGTTGTAACAAATCTATTCTGGGATAGTTTTCTACATATTTTCGTACCTTGTCCAAGTGAAAACATTATTTTATGTAGATGCAGTCATTTAAATACAAATCAGTCATTTAAATACAACCAGAGTGTATTGTGAAAAAATATTTACAAATAACTTCAATTCTCTTCATTCCATTCGACGTTTTGCAACCATGTTATCATTATTGTAAAAAAAGTGTTATTCTTTTAATATAAAAAATTATTAAAAAATTGCGGACACAATAAAATATATATTTTTATCTCTTTAATATTCAAATCAGTCATTTAAATACAACCAGAGTGTATTGTGAAAAAATATTCACAAATAACTTCCATTATTTACATTCCACTCGACGTTTTGCAACCAAGTTATCATTATTGTAAAAAAAGTATTATTCTTTTTATAATTAAAAAATTAAAAAATAACGGACACAATAAAATATATATTTTCATCTCTTTAATATTCAAATCAGTCATTTAAATACAACCAGAGTGTATTGTGAAAAAATATTCACAAATAACTTCCATTCTCTTCATTCCATTTGACGTTTTGCAACCAAGTTTTTTCTTGCATGTGTTCCATTTTATAATCCAAACAAAATATGTTCCGTATATTTTGTATGGATTGTAAAATAGTAATTTTGTTTGGATGATATATGCATTTTCCAACTTTTTTACCATTATTAGTGAACCACAAGTTTGGTTAAACAAGTGAGTTAAAAAAATTCTTGATTTCATTAAGGCGATCGTCTAGCAGAATGAGCAAATTTCACCATTTTTTCTCATATCTTCTCTTGTGTTTTTTATCACATTTTTGTATTGAAATATCTCATTTTAAATTTATTTCATCAGGTTACATATTTTTTAAATACGAATATCTTGTTAAAATGTCAAAAACTAAATTATATAATTGATTAATAGATTATCAAACCTTCAATGTTTTAAAATAAAGAAAATTGCTCCACTTTGAGGGCCTTTTATGACTGAATGGCCTGTTGAGATGTCTTTTTTATTCAATAATATTACAAAGTAAACGTTTATCTTAAATTTATTAAAATTATTGCAAAATCTGTTAGTACGTTTACATGCAATTTATGATTTAAAAAACCGTGTTTTTTAAATTATTTTTATTTTTTGTGTATTTTTTCAACCCTTTTTAGATAGTTTGTAACTTTTTTTCTTTAATATATTAAAGAAATAGACATTATTATTTTAAAATTAATACAAAAAAAATTAAAAAATTATTCTCGATTTCAGATTTTAGCTATTTAATCAAGGCACTGCGTATTGTTTCATAAATACGATGCGTCTTCATTAAATATCTAAAATCAGGAATATCGTCAAAGATTTTGATTTTTTTTTTGTTTGTCGATTCTCAGATTCTCGAACAAGTAATTTTCGGAAACGATCCGTTTATTTTTAGCGACATCAATCTCACTCGATCTCTGTTAAAAGGTATCATACGCCTACGTATCAATAAGTTTTCTATTGTTTAATCTATAAATCATTCTACCGGTAATATAAAGTGTTTGTTTGAAGTACCAGTAGCGTATACTATATTATTTCGAAATATATACTTGTTTTTTGTATCTTTCTGAATGATATACATATTTAATTTGTAACATAATTGTTAAATTATTAATGAATAATATTTCAGAAATATCAACGCGTAATCATTAACAATTTTTTCAACGAGATCTTTGATAAGTAAAAAAAATCTATGTTATGCATTTTTTGGGTAACTTTGACTTGTTATTATAAATAATATAATTACAGTGTTTTCGTTCCTTGTTACCGCGATTTAGAAGATATGAATAACTAAGTAAAAATTCTCTCTGAATCATAATTATTTGAACCAACTGTAAATGTAATTGTTGCATGCTCTAATGTAATTCTGCCTTACAATGGTGATCAACGCTTTGGCCCCTTCAAATGCTTGGATTTTGTTCGGAGTTATTGTTCCCAAATATTATCTGAATCTGATCATAATGAGCTTCTGGCGGATATTAAAATGGAAAAAACCCATTCACAGATAATCTGTTGATTCACGGTGAAATCTTCAAATAATTATTTGGTCGAAAATACTAATTACCTCACAGCTTATTTCAAACCTGATATTTAGATTTAATGTTTGAAACCTAAGAAATCGAGAAAAAAATACATATTGATAATTGATAATAAAAAATGATAATTGATTCAAAATGTATTTCAGCAATTTTTCAATAAATCTTCTCCTTATAATGCTATCTTCTCTCGAAGGTCGGCTATCATATTAGCAGTTCTTTAATTTGCCCAACTATGAAACGCCTTTTTTCCCTTTATGTTCCCCTGGATAACGAGTTTGTTTAGACTGTACTTTGGTCCTCTCATTATACGTCCGTTTCTTATCTTGATGGTCACAGAGGAAACTTTCTAGAGTCGCATCTGAAAAGCTTTACAAAATTTCAACAACGAAAACTCAATAAAATAATGATGATTAAAATGGATGGAAAACATAAACCTTGCTATCTCTGCTTGAGTTTGATTATATTTTACATATATTTTATTATTCGAGTTTACATAGAGGTCCTAAAGTCATACAGGTATTTCAAGTCCTACAGGTCCTATCCAGATCCTTGCGATGCTACAGGTTCTGCGCATACTACAGGCCTACAAGTTATACTGGTCCAATGAGGCATACAGATCGTACCGATCCTAGCTATTCTACAGGCGTTATAGGTCCTACAATTTCTTCAGATCCTATAGGTCCTACAAATCCTACAGTTCCGATAAGTCCTAAAAGTCCTTAAAGTTATACAGGTCCTACAAGACCTACAAAAACTTCAGGTCTTGCAAATCCTATAGGCCCTACAGGTCTTACACGTTCTATAGGTTCTATAGATCATGCAAGTCCTAATGATCGTACAAGTTCTATAGGTCCTACTATTTATACAGAACCTATAGGTCCTACAAATCCCACAGGTCCTACAAGTCCTACAGTTCCTACAAGTCCTACAGGTCCTACAAGTCCTACAGGTTCTACAAAACTTACAGTTACAGCTCCTATCCACCTATTCCACAAGTTTTGCAGGTCCTAAAAACTAACTAACTAACTAACCATCACGCCGTTTCTCTGCAGGGGTAGGCAGAGAGGATTGAACGCCACACTCTTCTATCGACACCACTTTTGCCTCGGCCACATTCATACATCTTCTCATACACGTTCTACGGTTGTTGCGGCTTTTAACAGGGCCATCCTCAAACTCAAAATTCCTACAAGAAGGCAATACAGTAGGTCCTACAAGTCCTACATATCCTGGTGGCCCTACAGTTCCTACTAATTTTACAAGTCTGACAAGACTATGACTATGAATACGACTTATGACAAAGTCTTTTTTTTCGAATTAGATCGAGTCACGCGAATCCGTGTGACGATGATCGCTTGAATTTATCCTAGCGTGCTCAAAGAGTTTCATACCAAAAATCTTAATCCTTTTGGCGTCCGCTTCTTCAACGTCGGCGGCAGAGTGACGCGTTCATGGCTAATCACCTCTGCGCGAGACAAAATCACCGGAAGTGAAGGAGAGAGGTCGATGTATCGCCAAACTGGAGGCAGTCTAATAGGCCCCGCTCGGCTTATCTGCGCCGGGATCGAGCTAGGGACTCCCCGGCAATACGGTGAGATCTGCCCGATAGAGGTCAGGCTTCAGCGGGTTTCGAGTCACCGTGAGTTTTAACTTCAGACGAGTATTTACGTTTTTTGGTCATTAGGGGCGCGGTTTTTCCATCTCAGTTCTCAATAGCGACAAGGCGACAAATAAATTCATTATTCATATTATTAATATTTAAAGCATTAACTTTGTGGTTGGACATAATAACAGAATGTTAGTAAACTTAGTAAAAACCACTACCAGATTTACGGTCTACCGGTTTCGAGACGTACCCGTCTCTTCGTCAGGACCAACACTACACTACTACATTCACAACACTATACACCCCAACCATAGTATTGTAAAACTATCACCACTATTGTTCACATGCGTGTTAGTCTTGTCAGAGAAATTGAACTACTAAACAACTCAGGGATCTAACGATTACACTCTCTTTCGTTAGATCGCTGAGTTGTTCAGTAGTTTAATTTCTCTGACAAAATTAACACGCAGGCGAACAATAGTGGTGATAGTTTTACAATACTATAGTTGGGGTGTATAGTGTTGTGAATGTAGTAATGTAGTGTTGGTCCTGACGAAGAGACGGGTACGTCTCGAAACCGGTAGACCGTAAATCTGGTATTGGTTTTTACTAAGTTTACTAACATTCTGTTAATAAATTCATTATTTTATATTTTATATATAGCTAGACCGCATTCAAAAGAATGTGCGCAAAAATGTGTGTTGTTACGATGCAAAAATGAATACAAAATAAGTCTTTCTAGGAAGTAAGTAACCTTTTGTAAACTAAAAAATATATATTTATTTGGAATATCATATTGAGGCTTGTAATACGGGCTTGCCGGGCAACTTTCCCGGGCTTTCTTCTTACCGGACAAAGCTAGGGAATGGTCTTTTGATTGTGGTCGACTTGTAGCAATGATGAATTATAGTACACCAATAAGCATTTAAAAATGAAAATATTCTCCCATAAACTCGAGCTTTTAACTCATATCATGGTGAGTATAATAAAATATTTATAATATGATATCACACCTCAGTGTAATTTATTTGATGAAATCATTGTATGTACCTATTATACAAAAAAATATATAAAAATAGCACAATACTCTAGAATCCTAGCCGATTGTTAAAAACCTAGATTTTTTTTAACACACTAATTCATATTTCGCTCTTACTAAAATATTCCACTTGTATCTAGTACACTTCATTGGCTAATTGCACTGGTTCGCAATTTGCTTTTCAATTCACTTTCTGTTTTTTTTTCGCTGTCAAAAACAGTACTGCCAAAAACAAAAAAAATGGATGGAAAACATAAACTAAGATAGCATAACATAACTTTAGATAACATATTTTATGTTTTTAATGCAATTCAATGATCAACATGAATAATCTCTACAACGCTAGCGTTAAACCCATCAATAACTTTATTTAATTTTATACATTTCTAATTCCTCAACGTTCAAAAATATATTATGTTACATTTTATTTTCCTATTACGATAAACAATTTCGTTATGTTAAGCACAAACATTTAGAAAAACTTTTGTATCACTTTTATACAACACTAGCTGCAACCCGTCAAAAATGACGAAACATTGGTTCGCGTATTTGCTAAGCCATGTATAATTTATAGCATATTTTTGGCACTCCACGGAGAGGCAACCGTGGCAACATGCGTGAAACGGCCGGTTGGGATTTGGTGGCCCGGGGTTCAACCTCATCTCCGGCCGTCTTTTTTGCCATGAATTCGAACGAAATTACGGACGTTAAATGAAGTTACGTGGACAAACAGACGAACGGACGGACAGACAACGAAATTGTTGTGTTTGAGCAGTAGGTACACCTGTGGAAAATCACAGAACATTAAAATTGCAGAATTTAAAAACATTAGTTTTTTTTTTAAAATTGACTTTTATGTTAATGTTTCTTCGCTTAACCTAAAACAAAATATATATTAAAATTATAAAACTAAAATTCAAGACCGTGTAATTTAGTGGGCGATTCCTACGTGTTAAGCTGCACCCTGATTGCGTGTCACACTCTAATTATCAAAAGTCAAATTTCTAGCAAGTTACGGACATTACTGACTGACTTATAATTATATTTATTATTTATAATTATAGCAACGAATTCATAAAAATCCCTATGGGCAATACAATAAATCGTGTTTTCGAATAACATTTTGGGTAGGTATTATAACGCTCTCCAATATGCTTTTAAAAAATGCGACCGGGCAATTTTCAGTTGAAGTTAACTGATATATTTACGTTTGTAGTCATTAATAGTTTAGAACGGGGTCGTTAACCGCTTTTAATTGTGCATTTTGAACAGAGCCTTCACGTTTCAACGAATAAAATTCAAAAGTTACCCATTTATGATAGCATTATGATAATAACACTTCTTGACGAGCCGACGTCCATTGTGCTCGGACAAGTGGAGTGTGCAACACTTCACAAATAATCTATTAACATATTTTGTTAATTTAAAAAAATAATTAATTGATTATATCAACTGCTGTAATTCTATTTATTAAGACTTGCTTTAAATACTTATTAACTACCAAGCTTGCCTTTTTAATAGGCTGTGAGAAGATATTCGATTACACTTCAGGTAGAGTTATTTTCATTTAAGAAAGACAATCGAATTAGTATGTGCGAGCCGTGCGTACGAGTCACATTGTTTCGTTATGTTGGTGCTTACGCCCGTAAGCATCAACACAACGAAACTATGTGCCTCGTACGCACGGCTTACAAATACTAATTCGATTGTCTTTCTTAAATGGAAAGACCTTTACTGCGGTTGCATTTGTTAATTTGAGACAGCAGACATCCAAATGCTTAGATGATTGACAGGAGTAACACTAAAGAACATGATTAAAAGTTCACGCTTTCGTATTAGCCTGAGTATCATGGACATAAAAAGTAAGCTGGAAAAACGACAGTTAAGATGGTTTGGGCACATAAGATGGAGACCACCAGAGCACACGGTGAAGTAGGCAACATCCATGGAGCTTCACCGACAGTCATCCAGACATTTTACACATATATGTATTTATCTTTTCTTAGCTTTATTTTGGAATAGGTAGCAATAGATCCTCAATAATGATATAGTATTACCTTTTAGAAAAGAAACAAGATCGCAAAATTCAGTCAGGCAAGTGCAATAAAGTTGTGGGCATTAGGGATGACGAAAATATGACAATTTTTTTATATTAGGGAATATTAATTCTTGTTTTACCTTATTAAATAATAAATAAAAACATATCCAGCTGCAGTTCGTAATCACGACTACTCTTATAAATAGTTAGAAGTTAGGTTGAAATAAACTCAATTCACTCTCAATGAAATGCACAATTTAATTTTAAATAATGTGAGAAAAGCGACCACATTCCAATGCATAAGATCATAATAGATCTGTACACAGATGTTTCTATTACTCCAATTATTTACCCAGAATTCTCGTGTATGACGATCAAATTTACAGTCAATATTCTAGAAGTGTATTATTTAAGAAAAATAAGGACCTCCTATATTTACAAGGCGTTTAAGACGCAGCTCATCTATTTAAACCTTACATGACCTACCAGTAACCCAATATTATAAATGTGTGGAACCTCGGTAAGGGTCGTTCAAAGGAAACCTGTTTCTTTATAAATGTTTACCTAATAAGAAAGTTTTGTAAAGTTCCCACCACGAACAAAGGAAATGTTTCATTTCTTCTTCTTCTTGCTCTACGATATGGTGCCAGAGTTCAGGTGTAGGCGTTTTCTAATTTTAAGACCACAGGTAATATCTACTATTTCTCCTAACTGATGGATGTCTGTCTTAGAACAGCTTCTCGACTCAGCATTGCTTTGCAAAAAGAGTAAATTTCCTTTGCAATGAAAAATACATTTATTATATTTTAATAAGTATTGGAATTGGAATATTTCTGAAAAGAATATTGATTTGGGAAATATGTAAATATTATTTTAAGCTTCTCCTTTAAAAATGTCCTCCTGTTCACTATGATCGTTTTTCATAATTAAAACGCCATACTATTTTATAATAATAATAAATGGTTATGTCAACTCTAAGAGTGTTTGCAACATGTATTTATTTATAATAAAAAAATACGTATTAGAAAAAAACGCACAAAACAGACAATAAATAATAAAATCCAGAGACGAAAAAATATTAAATTATTATATAAAATAATATCATACGGCAAGTACACACAAAAACAAGTTGCGGTCAATATTCAAAAGCTAAAAGTTTCAGGAGTCTCTAGGAGCGGCTAATGGAAGGTCTGTATCTCTATTGGTACGAGTCCTTTTATTTATCAAGTTCCATATGTTATATGGACTAATACGTGATTTACATTAAGAAACATATTGTAATGCGTAATCATTAGTCATTTAAAATTTTTACATATATTTTTTACTCCAGTTTAAACTCCTGTACATTCACTGTATTTTAAACTCTTTTCGGTAGGCTATCGAAGATTTTAAGTCCTTTGTACATCAAACAATATTGTGAGGTGTTTTTGTTTTTCTTTCTCTTTCCTTAAAGCTGTTTAAAGGAGCATTAAAACACATCCACCCCATCTAGTTCCTGCCAACATAATTATTGGTTATATAACCTGTAAGATCTAGTTATGCGGTTACTTGACATTGTTATACGGTGAAAAAATACAAACATCACTTAAAAAATACAAGCTGAAAGTTATGTCAAATTTTTATTACATTTTATAAATAATTTAAAAATATACAGGTACACCAATGGCTCAAAACTATTTACGCCCTTGTAAAGTTGTAAAGTCGTCATGTGTACTCGCACTTGATATCATCAGGAATTGAATATGTATTATGTAGACAATGTATGTTTTTGTTGCATCTTAATTCTAAGGAATGCCACTAAACGTTAGTATTTAAAAAAAAATAAGAATCATCCTCTTGAAGAAAATTTTGAAACAAATTTAGTTAGTGGAAATAAGTATTTCCACTGCCCAGGAAAGTTTAAAATATAATTCTACTAAAAACAGGTCATTGACATCAAAATGTATGCTAATTTTTTTTACTTTATATTTTCTGCATTTACGAATTTTCAATTTGTACGCTTTGTAAATAAATTTTGTATGACTGACTTCAAATTTTTTTTAAATAAACGTAGATCAAAACATTAATACTCGCTTTTATATAATCAGAATTATGCAACATATCGTCGCTGTACATATAATTAATCCTATTTGAAGTTTTTGTACATTTTGAGATAAACGAATAAAACTATTTTAAAAAAAAAATTGCACAGACTAGCTTTACAAAAAATATTTTAAATAATTACTGGGCAGACTTTCCAGAAGAACGGCAATGTTTTTTTAGTAACCCTCCATTATTTATATGAAAAATTAACAAACTGATTCGTTCATCTCGGGATGTAATAAACGGCACATAGGATTTACTATATATACAGCGACGATATGCAGTCCGCTATTGATAAAAAAAATATTTTTTTAAATATGAAACGAGAAATAAAAATACGTTGATTGCGAACCTCCTCGTTTGAACAATACGATCCGTGTTTGCATACCTTCGTATATTTATTTATCGGGGACCACCATAGTTAGATATTTATTAGGTGCGTTAGTTAACAAAAAGGCAAGCAGATGTAGGGATTAATCTATCGCCGGGGCCAGATTCGAACCGGCGTTCTCCGAGGTCCGAATGTCAATCGGTTCATATTCCGGGGATTTATATTCCTTTTGGAGGCTGTTTACACAACACTTGGCTACCGTGATTTATTAAGATAACTTTCGATAGCTATTTCGCTCGCTTTATTTGGCTTTTAATTTCTTGGAATCCATGTACCATTTTTCTATATCGTGGTAGGAACGTGTGATAGATGCATATATCATACTAATTTTTTAAGAGTGACTAAGTGTGATGTAATTATAAACAACGAATGCTTAGAATAAGTTAACCAGTTTGTGTATTTGGGAAGTATGTTTGGTAGAAAAGGCAAGGCTGAGAATGACATCGAAAGGAGAGTGACTGCGGGAAACAAAGTTAATGGTGCACTAAATGCAATTATGGCCAATAAGAATCTGTCAAAGGAGGCAAGACTAGCGGTACATAATGGCGTTCTAGTGCCAACCCTGATGTATGGAAGTGAAGCCTGGAATCGGCAAAAGAGGAATAAAAGTAGACTGAATGCGTTGGAAATGCGGTCACTAAGACGCTTGTGTGGAAGATTTTTGGTCGATAGTGTGAGGAATGAACAAATTAGAAGTGAATGCAATGCTCGCTGTAGCGTGGTAGATAGAATAAAGAAAGGAGTGCTGAGATGATTTGGTCATGTGGAACGTATGAACAAGAAAAGTATGGTTAAGAAAATATATGAGGTGAGTGTTGAAAGCAACAGGAATAGAGGGCATCCGCGAAAGACCTGGCACGATCAGGTACTACAAGTATTTGGGGATGGCCCTGTTAAAAGCCGCAACAACCGTAGAACTTGTATGAGAAGATGTATGAATGTGGCCGAAGAAAAAGTGGTGTGCCAGGATAGAAGAGTGTGGCATTCAATCATCTCTGCCTACCCCTGCGGGGAAACAGCGTGATGGTTAGTTAGTTAGTTAGTTAATTAATTTTTTTCACTTAACCATCTCTTATTAATAATAATAATAATAATAGTATTGGTAACTGTCAAAGTAAAATAAAATGTAAATTTTTTTTAATGTATTTAAATGTAAATGTAAAAATCACAAAATTATTAATATATCAAGATATATTATAGATGTTCCGTAGAGACGAAATTATATTTTTTTACAGGAAAGTAAGCATAAAAGTCTTTGCGTGTTCGTAGAGCTTACGACCTATCGTACAGATGGCTTAAGCGATCACTTTACACAATGTAACGTTCACCATTTCCACCCTTGACTGAATACCACATTTATCAAATTTTTGGAAGTTGTATATATTTAAGTTTTACAATTCGTTTCATATGTATGTTGTAATTATTAAGTGACCTTCATCCAAAGCTTTTTCATTCCCCTTAATTATTTGAAATGTCACTAGAGAGATTCCAGTAATTTGGACAAACTCAAAATATTCTTATTAATATTATAAAGTGTCACGAGATGGCAGATCAGAAATAATTACACGTAATCGATGACTTTCCAATACTTCTACACTAAATTGGAAATTACTAGAAGGTTCTGGGACGGTCCACTGGATTCTGAAAGCATTAAAAAGCAACATGAATACGATGCGCATTTTTACTGTGATACTTCGGCGATTCCATAGAAACCAGCGGCGATACAGTGTGCCCAGTGACTTCGGGCAATGACAATAAATTAAGGGGAGTACTTAACAGGTGTTTGCATATAAGTGCGACCATTTACGTGTAAATTGTCATGAATTCACTGAAATCCCATGTGGAAGATTTAAGAGACGTGAATTACTGTAAACCTAAGCGAAATATTCTAGAAACATTTAGTATGAATTTAAGAACGGTGCTCCGATAAAATTCGTGTCCAGTGACGTTGTGTACTAAATAAAAGTTTTAAGTATTTTTTTGTGTTTCATTCCCACAGTCATTTTGTGACAATATTTTAGATGTACATGATATAACAAAGGTTGTAAGTCCACAGATATACTTCTGTCTCAATTTTCAGTCAAAAATGTTCTGACATTAATTGTTATGGAAGTAAGTGACTTCAAAGTTAACATTTCTTTCAAAATTTCTGATTTGTCTTCTGTAATGCATGGGATTTTTATGAAAGTAACTTACATCGAATACTTATACTTAAATTCTGTTTAATAATCACTTTGTACTCTAATGTCACTCTAAGACCTCCATCAGGGTTAAAAACACCCTTTTGACGGTCGGTTTGTTAAAAAATAAAATAAAACAGATTCGCCGTTAAATACCCTTGTATTTAAATTATATAAATGCTCTCACTTAAGGGAATAATATACCAGTCTGAAGACGGCCTAAATATTCTGAAACCAGTACGGTCATACAACGAAAAGAGTATGAATCATTTTTAAATTTTAGACTATCTAAAATTAAATGAGATAGAGGTCGATTTTTTACTCATGGCACTGGGCAGTCGACCACTGAAGAATCTGTTGCTAGAACAAATATTTTTTTTATTATTGGACATACATATACATACATGAAATTAGAAATAACCGAATAATATAACGAATAAAATAACGAAATAATAGAAATAAATAATAAAATAATAATATAAAAAAATAGGCAATGTGGAGAAATCGGTCTATCATTTTGAATGTTTTGCCAACCGATATTTTATATATAAGAGATGACAGGCCACTGAAGAGTTCAGAGTTGTTTTTTTTTATAATATATACTAATATATATATCTATATAATTATATAAATATATATATCTATATATATATTATATTATATATATATATATATATGTCAAATAAGATTTGATGTCGATTTTTGACAGAAACATCATAGGAAAGACAACAATATCTAATTCTGTAGATAAGAAAAGCAGCAATATCTACTATTTGGTAGCGAACACAAAAGCAAAATATAATTAATAAAAATATACTTTGTTTTCACCACTTAGATATATATTGAAAATATCATCCTGTTTCAGCACCAATGGTCCCTTTTCAGGATACAATTTTTTTTTACAAGATAGAGCCAGTTATGATGGATTTTTCTCTTCTAAATGAGTGACATAGACTCGTGTGTATGAGATGGGGATAATATTTACTAATATATGATAAATAAAAAATTGAAGTACAGACAAAAAAATATTTAAAATAATATATGGGAAATGAGTGAATAATGAAGTACTAATGTGAAAACAAGTTTAAAAGATAACTAAATATAAAAGATAACTAATGGTTATTTATAATATTCAATTTAATATTTTTTATTTACAAAATTTCTAATTTATCAACCTGTAATTCTGTACAATTAGTATGTGAAATTTGTAAAAGCTTATTAATATCAAAAGAATGATCCATAACCAAAAGATGATTCGCAAATTCTGAATAAGTATTGCTAATTAAATACTTTGAGTGTTCCTTAACTAATTTTTACACGTCTTTTTACATCCAGAATTTCTACACGTTTTTCTTTTGTAAAATTAATTAAAATCATTACATTTAAAATTATGTAATTATTAAATTAAATAATTACATAATTTTAAATGTAATGATTTATATGGATATATTAAAGGAAAACTGAAGTGGCAATTGTTTTAAAAACTTTTTTCAATAACTTAGGTTTCATAGTAGATTACGGAGAAGGTTTTTTCTATTCATCTCAGAAACTATTTCAGATAACTATTGTACTATTTTAAAGTCGTAATAATAAAAATGTCATTCAACCCGCTAAATATTTAATATATAAAAATATACAGGGTTATTTGTAAAACATAAATAACCTCGCAGGACTTTATTCCTGTCTCGATTCTGAGTCGAAAATGTTCAAGCTATTATGACCTAATATCAATAGTTTAGGAGATATGCGACATCAAAGTTTGCATTTTTTTTTCAATATTTCTGACTTATTTTTTGTAAAACGTCGGACTATCATTACACTAACTTATATCGAATATGAAAAATTCATTCTCTTTAATGCAAGTCAAATAAAAAAATAAAAACCTTCGAATTCCAATTGAAAAACATTCCAATTGGAATTTTTTCAGGGTTTTTATCATTTTATTTAACTTGTATTGAAACGAATGAATTTTTCGTAATTGATATGAGTTACTGTAATGATAGTCCAACGTTTTACAAAAAATAAGTCATAAATATTGAAAAAAAAATGCAAACGTTCATGTCACATATCTCCTTAACTATTGATATTAGGTCATAATAGCTTGAACATTTTCGACTCATAATCAATATAGGAATATAGCCCTGCGAGGTTATTAATAATTTACAAATAACCCTTATAAATAAATATAAATATATATATTTTTTAATTCAGCGCTTAAAAAAATAAGAATACGAGTGGATGCAGCAAAAATAAAGGCGAACAAATAATTGCGAATGCGACACCTCAATTAACATTTATCCCGAGACAATACGTGTTTATTCCTTCGGCCGCAAAGTTATGACGCCCTGCGGACGAAAACATAAAGTTCCCTTTTGTACATTTATTTATTTTAATCGAATAAAACTCGATACAACAATAAAGTCCGGGACGACAAACGCACAACGCAGGGTGTCGCGAAGTTATGAATAACTGCGCACAAAAAACTACACGGGCGCCCAACGGTGGCGAAACACCTTGTATAGGTTTCACGCGGGGCGACCATCGGGCCACAAATTAAGGGAAAACTATTTTTACTTATCGCAATTATAATAATTTCGTTGTCTGTCTGTCTGTCCGTCCGCGTAACTTCACGTAACGTCCGTAACTTTTTTATATTACATAGTTGTTTTTCGAAAAATTATTAAAACCAAATTAATTAATCAATTAGAAAGACATCCAGAAAAATTTAATCCACGAAAAAATATTTTGGCTACTACCGGGATTCGAACCCAGGTCACCTCCTTTCCGGGGCCGGTGCTCTGACCACTAAGCTTTAGGAGCCTTGTAGATTTCCGTGAATATATCGACCTTATATGTAATTCTCATTTTTATTAATTGATTAATTTTTATTTTTGTCCATAGAGCAATCCACTTTTATGAAAAATTATTATTTTCTTTTTTTTCTAACAATTTTTTTTTTCAATTTTTTTAAAATAAAATACGTATATACTAATTTCTTAGGAACCGATATGTAAAAGTACCGTATTTTTTGTTGCGTTACGTCTAGTTATCTTTTTAATTAAAATAAATATGATATTCTTCTGAATTTTTTAATATAATATACACTACATTAAAGAATATGAGTGTGTGTTTTATGTCGGCACACGCTCCTACATATAGAAAAATCACAAATAAGATGGCTTGGACAAGCGCTAGGAATGCCTTAGGAATGAATACCGTGAAGAATTCTCTTGGCAACTCCGAAAGGAAGACAGCTTAAGCTGGGATAAGCAACTAAAAATGTGTATGAAAACATAATGAGCCTGAACTGGTTGACTCATGCGAAAGCAGCGCAAGACAGAGGAATATGGAAGCACCTTGTCTAGTCTTTGAGCCCCCGACCCTACTAGGTCAAGGGAATGAAGATGATGAGAGTAGAATAAAAAATATTGCTTAATACCTCACATTAAAATATTAAAATTGAAATAACGAGGTTTCATTACCAGCTGCAAAATCTGTGTGTACTATTTCATGAGAAAATCTTCAGATATCTCAAGCATGGTCCCTTCAAATAAACGGATGGTTTTTCAATTTGGAACATAGCTATAAAAAACTTTTTAAAAAATTGATAATGAAATTTGAATAAGAAGTATTGTGTTGATGTTCTTACAATGTAAGCCCTGGGCCATCGTATTGAAAGACTTTCGTAGACGTTGCTCATATAAATAGCTTCATTTCAATTAGAGATTTATATAATTTATCTTATTTAAATAATAATCTCGTAGTGGACAAATCAAACAAGACATATGAACACCCATAAAAAGACTCCCATACCTACTTTCCCATATTTTGATAAAAAAATATATTTTAAAATTGTATGCAGAGCATAGTAGCATTAGTAGCTTGAGGTCGAATATTAAAAAAAATCGTGCGGCTCCACATTTTAATTATTGTGTAAATTATAATAATTATCCTCTGTTTCTTGCGGCGTGGTCGCCCCAGGAATACAAAAGGTTGACCACCTTGGGACCGTGTGCGGCGACCATCGGGTAGTAAACAATGCGCTATCGGATCTGACGTCACGTCCCTTTCTTGAAGATGTACCCCGCGCCGGTACACCGAAACGTCGCGTGTGAACAAAAAATATGAAGATAAAAAACAAGACAGATAAATTATAACGAACACTTTGAAAATTTGTTAATTTTGACAATTGCACATTATAATTAATCATTTTCGCATCACTTGGTCAGGCACACACATTACCATTATATATTAGGTCTTACCTATTAAATTGCCATTTTCTACTAGTGGCTGGTTTGAAGTTCGATATCTTTCCTTCGACTTGGAAATCCAAATTCAAATTAAAGTCATATTAAGGCTATGACATTCCTTTATCAAAATTATACATTAATTATACACATGTTTACATGATATATAAGCAGTTTATATAAAGATACTGCTGATGACTGTATAGTGAGCCTGTACCGGTATTTATTATTACAGCCTCTGTAACATCATCATCTGTCACAAAAATTTCTACAGAGGTATGCAGTTAAGAATTGAAAACGATGGACATGTTCGCTATGTTACAACCAAGAATTGTCAATTGTTCTAGTCCACTACTTCTCCACTACAACGCTCGTACGAACACTGCGTAATGGACCACCTTAAAATTCCAAGAGCTTCGACTGTAAACTCTCTGTCATCCACCTTATTCGCCAGACTTTGCACCGACTGATTTCCATTTTTTTTTCAACTCCAATGAGGCGGCATCCACAGGATTTCTGTAAAAAACGAATAAATTAACTTTTATTAAAATAGCAATAGTGCGTCGACAATAACGGGCAATACTTTGTTCAATTAAATGTGTACTTTTATAAAAAAATGCATTTTTCTATATAAAACGGTAATTTCATAGGTAAGTAAGGAAAAAGAAGGACCTGGACAAGATCATCACAAATAAAATAAGGGTTAAAAAGGTTTAACTTATTTTAAATCCTTTTCTTGCGGGTTCGGGTTAGGTTTGATACACAGGAAATGAAAGATTGAATTCATTCACAACTTTTCATATTCAATATAAGTTTCTGTGATGATAGTCGAATGTTTTATAAAAAATAAGTCAAAAATGTAGGAAAAAATGCAAATTTTGATGTCGTAACTGTACACACCGCTTACCCGGGACCGTTTAACGAACAAAAGCTCCCATATCGGTCCTGTTCATTCGTCCCAGGTTGTCAGTTTTTTTAAATCACGAGGCAATACCGTGCTACCCCGGATAGTTCACTTAAACTGTTGCGAGGCAGCACGGTCAATGCAAACCCATTCTCAGTCGACCCACAGCTCCGTAACTGTTGGTATTAATATGGTTGCTTGAAAAATATATAAAACATGCACAAGACCTATCATGACATACGGAATTGAAGCCAGAGCAGACATGGTGAAAGTAAACACCTTCTCAGAACTATCGAGATGAATACCCTAACAACCATTGCGATCAAGACCCTCAGGAGGGACCATGTCGAGAAAATGGACCAGACAAGACATCCCAGAGCCGTAATGCTTGGCATTCCAGAGGGGCGCCTACCACCAGGGAAACCACCAAAGAGATGGAGAGAGAACTGGACGTCCCCGTCACAAGACCAGGACTATAACCTGTCAATGCATATCAAGGATGTAATAAAAGAAGAAGAAGAGGTTGTTTGAGCATTTTCGACTCATAATCAAGGCAGAAATCTACCTGTAATGTATAGTGAGTTTTGCCGCCCATCTGAAAAGGGATACTTTGAAGAATCATCATTGTGCCGTGTAAGGGCATGTTCTGCTCTCAATAACCACTGTCCACTTCCTAAAACCTCAATTCAATTCAATTTCCAAATGACTTATCTTACTTTCAATCCGTATGTAAACAAAATAAATAAAATCCTCGTTAATTAGGGCCCGGATAACGGATGCTATAGGTAGTACATTTTCTTATTAAATTATTTTACAGGGTTATTCGAAAAACATTAATAACCTCTCAGAGCTATATTCCTGCCTCGATTATGAGTCTAAAATGTTAAAGCAACCATGACCTAATATCAATAATGGAGATACGCAACATCAAAGTTTGCATTTTTTTTCAATGTTTCTGACTATTTTTTTTAAAACGACTAAAGACTATCATTACAGTAACTTATATCGAATATGAAAAATTCATTCCCCATAAAATGATAAAAATTGCAGAAATTCCAATTGGAAATCGAAGGTTTTTATTATTTTAATTTACTTGTATTAAAGGGAATGAATTTTTTATATTCAATGTAAGTTTTTTTTTAAATAAGTCAAAAATATTGGAGAAAAAATGCAAACTTTGATATTGCACAACTCCATAACTATCGACATTAGGTCATGGCTGCTGGAATATTTTTAACTCACAATCAAGGCAGAAATATAGTCCAGCGAGGTTTTTAATTTTTTCCAAATAACCCTGTGTATAAGATTGTTCCAAGTGTCGGCATGGTGGCAGTCATGTCTGGAGCCTCGTTAGACCATCAGCCCTGATGATGCACGACACGACACCGCAAAGTTAATCTGCCGGGTTACCTGCCGACCGTGAGAGCCTCATGTCTCTGAGTGCATTCTGCTTTTATTGAACAAATTAATTTTTCATGTTTTATGTAATCTAATAAAAAAAGAAATTTTTTATGCAGCTGAAACCCTCGAACGATTAGCGATAGCTTTATAAAATTGGCACAGCTTATCCTATATTTATGTAAATAAGTTGATAATAATAACTAAATTGTTCTATGTAGCTGTGAATAGAGTCGTAATCGCCGATATAATCGCCGACCTCCGATAGGAGATGACAAATGACACTATGAGAAGAAGACGAAGAATCCTGTTTAAAATGCCTAGGTCAACAACATTACGAGTATATTCATAGTTCGCAATGTCACTTCTAGTAGCAGGTACGGAGCTTTAAAACATCCGTTTTACTTTCAAAAAAACAAACCCATAAAAACCAAGTTTTTATTATACTCCCTTTCTTATTGAAACAGGTTTCGCGCCTACTCCACGCATCGGGCTCAAAAATTAAACAATAAATAAATCGTTAAAATTTCGAAAAATCAAAAATTATACTATAATTATTAAAAAAAAATTAACGAAAATTTATTAGATCAATTTTATCGTCTCCACGAGTCTGCCTGCAAAGTTTCAGCTCATATGGATCACGGGAAAAGGGTTAAAAATTGATCCAAAGTTTTTTCGGCAGACAAGCAGACGCTACGAGTTAAAAGAAAGGGAGTAAAAAGAAGGTGTCATGTTATTTGTACAACATTTTTCTTAAAAAAAATCTAATATTATATACATTATACAATATAATATTATATACAAATATTTTTTTCATTTAATAATAGTATATAAGTGCTTTAAAGAGCACTGGGAAAAAATTATCATTAGCATTAATGTTAATCAAAATATAGTATTCTCTATGTAACAATGTCCGTCACTTACCCTACCAGATGGCTCAAATGATAATGAGGTATAAGAAGCAAAAAAATCATAATTGGACGTAGTTATGCAGAAAGCATTCAACCTAAAAAACACGGAACTGAGAAAAATGCTTCTAAAAATTTGAACCTACAAAAACCCAAAACGTTGACATTTTATTCATTATTGTATATTTTTTTGCAAAGGGATCATTATAGAGATTTTTATTATGTTTTTATATGTAACTATGGGAAAAACTTTTATTTACGAAGATATGACGCGTTTTACAGGTTGGATTCTTTCAAAATGTCTAAACGTACGAAAACAATACTTATTTTTTCTGTATCGATTCTATATTCTATGAATTTGATAAACCATTAAGTAAAAACTATTATCTGAGGCGTAGAAAACATTCAACGCCCTTAGATTTTTTCTACAAAATTATTTTATCAGATTTTTTAAAGTTCTTTATGTGTTTCGAATCAAGAACATTTCATATATTGCACTGGTCTCTGCTAGAGACATCTATTGTTATTTTCTCTCATCAACAAGTTAGTATGCATAGATTACGCATGGTAATGATACTTCTATATTTTTTATTTTTCAAAGTGTATAAGAGACTTTCATCCACTTTTCTCATATAAAAATAGCTTCGTCTCTGTGAGACTTCTATAATTTATCCTTAATTAATTAATCATCTCTCTGAGGACCAAATCCTGTAACTGTGTTCTTAGAACATACTTTCATATAAAAATATTGTTAAACTACGTATTTAAGTTTAATTATTTAAAATATCGTACCAACACGTAAAATAACTGCTTCAATGTTTCTTCATTATTCGTAACGATCACCACAGTTAATATTACTTCCATCTAACTTCGATCTCTGAATCTTCCCACACATTACATGTTCTTAACGAGCCTGTTCGAATTACCAAGACGTATTGAAATATCTAGGAAATCTCGCGATACCTTTATATAATGGTGCCATCGGCTTGTTTATAAATTCCCTTGGCATCGACGATGTACACTTTCTCACGTTCGATATGAGCATGTGACAAATTCCCTTACAAATTTCAACAGATAGCAACCCAAAGGACAAGGTTGCAAATGCAGAACGATTCTTTATGCAGTCAATTCCTTGCGACCATTCATTTCTGATCGTAGGGTCAACCTAACCAGAAGATTATTAATATCTTAAATGGTCAGTTCGAGAAATTATCTCACTGCCAAAACAAAATAGACAGATGGCGCGACCATTACCGCCATTCATCGTGTTCGAGCGACCTCTTTGGGTCACGGCCAAAACCAAAACATTTTTTATAAGTAATTATGATTAATGCGCCCGAGGGCGACATCTATGCTTACTCGAGTAAAAAATGTGGCATTTTGTTACGCATTTATTTTTAGTTTATATTTTGTTATAAATCATTTTGGTGATATCTGCGACAAAGGGAACCATATGAAGGATCAAATCATAGAGGATAAGAGAGGAACACTTCTCATCAGATCGAAGATCATTACGACTGAAAATTAATATTTTAAATTATTTTTACTCCCTTTCTTTTAATTCGTAGCGTCTGCTTGCTTGTCTGTCGAAAAAACTTTGGATCAATTTTCAACCCTTTTCCCGTGACCCAATCGAGCTGAAACTTTGCAGGCAGACTCGTAGCGATGATAAAAATGATCTAACAAATTTTCTTTTAAAAAAATTAATAATTATAATATAATTTTGAATTTTTAGAAATTTTAATGAGTAATAAGCCCGACTTAGCGTGTACAGGCACGAAACCTGATTCAATGAGAAAGGGCGTATAATAAAAACTTGATATTTAGGGTTAGTTTTTTACTCTTTTTATAGACCAGTTTATATTTTAACAAAATTTTTATGTATGTTCTAAGAACAACTTTTTTTGTTGTTTTTTTTGTTTGTTTTAAATATTAGATTGCTTTTTTCTTTGCTCTCTTTGTTGCACTCCCGACCAAGGTCAACACGCGTCTTGAAACATAACGCGAACGCACATTAATCTTTTGTCTTGTTTTAAGTGCACTGGCATATGTAGTATTAGCTACACGTTAATAATGTTATTATTTTATAATACCTACATAGGTACCTCTGTGTGAGATGCAAATAAACTACAAAATAGCTTAGAGGAAGACATGTATCTCCGGGATTGTCAGCAGGGATAGCAAACACCCAATAAATAAGGCCAAGAAACATACTTCACCGTGATATATTTATTATAACCTATTGTTTTTCGATAAGTTATTCTCTTGTGCGTGTTTGTGTTTGAAAACATCCATTATTTATATTATTCCCGTGTCCTCTAGCCTTTCTGTCCGACTATCTTTGCGCATGTCTCATAACTTATAAAGGGCAATTTATATCACCACCAGTCATTCCGACAGACCTTTTTATTATTACCATTACTTTTCATTACTTTTATTCTAACTTGATAATACAATTCGGAGAAATTTACGCACCGCTGGAACAAAACTATCGAAACCTCCTTCCGCTACATTCTGAAAACGCACTGCCACTCTCTGGAATGAGCTAGAACATTCGAGGAACGGTCTGGAATTGGCGAGAACAAACTACAAGTCTGGAATGCTCGGAAATACAGCTTGTTTACTATTGCCGTGTCTAGTTTTATTTCGACGTTTCTTCCAGAGCGAGATTAGCGACAAGCCGGGCGATCAGTGTTACCAACGCGTGTGTGAAGCCAGTGACGCGCAGATTAGTAAAGCGCAGTACTTACTTTTTTTTTAATTGTTACCCAGCGATAATTAGATTGTTATATAGAAGGCTAGTTTTATATTAATTAAACCAGCCTTATACACCGATGATTCAATTGAAAAATAATTAAAAAATAATATGTCGAAAAATCTTAACAAATTTTTCTGCAGTGGGGTTTATAAACTTGAATATGGGGATTTTGATATGACATATATAGGTCTGACAGGCGGGCCAGCAGAAACCAGATTTAAAGAAGATAAAAGGTGCCTCAGTAATCAAAAGTTTTCGGAATACACATTCAACAAAATACGCATCCTACATAAACAGACAAACGGCCTAAATCAAAATAATTTGGAAACACTTGAAATTAATAAAAATCTAAACACAACAAATAACATCATCAAATCACATCACCCCTTCCTGAAATATTCCCACTCTCCCACAACCTAGATACCCCTTCTACCTCTACTGAATCAACAACCCATACATCGGACATCCACTCCCGTACGCCTCAATCTCAATTCATCTGAAGAAGGAAACGGAGATTTCCGAAACATAGAGCGCTATAAAATTAAATTACGGAAAAAACAAAAAGTAATATAAAATTTTGTGTTTTATTCATGTAAAGAAAAATATAATTTTCTTTAATTTGGACCAATGCCAAGCTTCACTCGTCATTTTGGCTCTATGTAGCGTAGACTGTCTATGGTTTTTATTATCTATGAATAGTAGACACCATTGTTAACATAATCTATGTGTGATGATAGAGAAATTCGATAAGATTAGTTTCAATAATGAAAGGTGATTGCTATCGTAATTGTGAATAAGGAACCGGCATTACAATTAGTAACATTAAATGTCGTTTCTTTCTATACAGGTAATGTTTTTTTGCTAATACCTACCTTTCAGTATGTAAATTTTATGAAATTGACAAAATAAATCTTTCTTTACAGAGAAACTCAATTGTGTTATAATTGATAGTGTCGTAATCACAAGGAAAGTATCATTATATTCATGTAATTATTAAAAATGAATTTCCACAAAGTAAACGTTTTTTGATTCGTCATTTACTCACTTAAGAAGAAAACACTTTGTAATAACGCAGGATTACAGTTCAATAATTTAGAAATTTTACAATTCCGAAATTGTGTTAATAGTAAATTGTATATTATAAATAACCAAATCCTTTTGTAAATTGTTTCCCCGAATTTTTTTTACACATTCTTTTTTCAACTCCTTTATATTTATTTTGTTTTCATAAATGTGAATACTTTCAATTTTAATTTTTCGCATACATTCTATGCTGATGAAGGGACCATTATCCCCGAAACCTGTTCATCTATACCTACAAAACTCAATGTCTGTCTGTCTGTCTGTCTGTTCTCTATACAAATCCACACCGTTTGTCCGATTCGATTCAAATTTTGCATACTTATGTTTTCGGACTCGGCGGGTAACATTTCTCCGCTATTTTCATACCCCTTCCCCTCCCTTTGATATATTTTCAATGCAAATCTGTACCGTTTGACCGATCGGACACAAAATTTGGATACTTATTCTTTAGGAGCCGGCGGGTAATAGATGCGACATTTCCTTCCAATTAACCCCTTCTCTTCCACCTAATATATTTTCAATGCAAATCTGAACCGTTCGGCCGATCGGACTCAAATTTTGGAAATTTATTCTTAAGGACCCGTAGGTTAACATTGGTGACATTTCCCCCTATTATTTTACCCTTTCCCCTCCTCCTGATATATTTTCGATGGAAATCTATACCGTTGGAATCGAAACATTTTTTACCCTCACAAATTTATTTTAAACTTTATCCTTAACCCGTGCAACGCCGGGTATGAACAGCTAGTTATTCAAGAAATAGCAGTTTTGTACAAAGTTTTTTTTTCTTTTTATTAATACGAAATAAAAGTATGTTAATACTCTACTTGAGTATAATTATATGTTATACTTCGTCTGTCGATGAGAGAACCTGACATTCTCTAACTCGATTAGTATAACGTATAATTATTATACTCAAGTATAATAAAAACATAACTCTTTCGATTCTTTTTAATATTATTTACCATTCGAAGATTATTGTATGCATCGTTACTATATAGTATCTGTACAAATATAGTATCTGTATTTGAACGCAATCCAAATTTTGTCCACATGTACTTTAGGATCCTGATGAAAATACTATACCCTACCACACTCAACTGACTTCCTCACTCTTCACCTGCTTGGATCAAATTTTGCATACATCTATATTATTTAGGCTTCTTTCTCAAGTAATTTTCACCATTAAAATTTCTTGTTATTCAAGAAACAGGTGAAAGCCATGTGATGCCCACTTTTCAACTGATTAAGATAAGAGTAAATAAATCATTAAATTCAAATAATTATAAATATAAATATTAAAAACATTTTTAGGAGACGTATTTGAGTAGAAACATGTGTGTATATATAATATTCAAAATAATTTTCTTACATTAGCGTTACAAAAATCTTAATAAATTAAAATAAATAATAAGTATAAAGATAAGTAATTAAAAAAATAGTGCTTCATATTCTAGTCAAAAAATAAAGTCTCATTTACCAGCAGCGACAAACATATACACTTATTCATTGGAATCACAGTTTTTTAACCAGAGATACCGATAGCGTAGTTGTATCAAATATGTAAAATAAGTTACATTATTACATAAATATACTTCACCTTCAAAAATTTGATAAAATGTGGGTGAAATCGTGAACGTTGCATTTTCTAAAGTGATCACGTTAGACGTCTAAGACGAACCTTAAACCCTGTGAATACCCAAAAAAGATATACATGATTTTCCATATAAAATGCTTAGTCTCTGTTAGACACCTATAATTTATATTTATTAATAATAAAAACCTTACTAAAAATAATGAGTCACTATGAACTCCATTCTGGTCTATATTATCCGAATTTTAAGTAGTACTTAACCAAATGCAAAGAGCAATGAGCAATGAGCAAAGAGCAATGAGCAATGAGCAATGAGTGATCAGCGATGAACAATGAACAATGTGCAATGAGCAATGAGCAATGAGCAATAAGCGATCAGCGATGAGCAATGAGCAATGAGCTATGAGCAATGATCAATGAGCAATAAGCAATGAGCGATCTCCGTTGAATGATGAGCGATGAGTAATGAGCAAGAGAAATGAGCAATGAACAACAAAAAATAAGTAATGAGCAATGAGCAATGAGCTATGAACAATGATCAATGAGAAATGAGCAATGAGCGATGACCAGTGAATGATGAGCAATGAGTAATGAGCAAGAGAAATGAGCAATAAACAATAAAAAATAAGTAATGAGCAATGAGCAATGAGCAATGAGCTATGAGCTATGAAAAATGATCAATGAGCAATGAGCAATAAACAATGAGCGATGACCGGTGAATGATGAGCGATGAGTAATGAGCAAGAGCAAAGAGCAATGAACAATAAAAAATAAGTAATGAGCAATGAGCAATGAGTAATTAGCAATGAGCAGTGAGCAATAAACAAAAAAAAATGCAATAAACAATTATCAATAAACAGTTTGCAGGAAACAAAAAGCAACAGACGTCATGCAAGTGGCTGTAAACAATACAATTTATCATGGAATTGTGTTAAAAAAACGTTATATTCAGGGATGTGGTAGATGATACATCTGAGACACGCAAAGTTATTTTTTCTACCCTGTTATAAATTATTATAAACATTTTTTTTCAGAACAGAACTTATGCTAACAGAATCCAGAAACCCTAACTTATTCTATCATATATCACAGATATGTGATAGAATAATGTGGAGACCTGTAATTGGCCATCTATATTGTGTCAATGTTTTCTATGCTTTTTTTTGTGCTGTTGGTCTTCCATGAACATTAAATAAATAAAAATAAATAAAAAATAAATATACTCGTAAATTATTTATCCTGTAATTAGTATAAACATTATTTGTTCAATTACATATCTTTGTCTCTGAAAGACTATCTCTCTATCATTGTTCCAGCAGCTCATCCTCAGTCTATTGGAATTCTTTGTGTCAGGAGCATTTGACGCAACCAATCTAAATTGACAAGCTACCGGACATGCGCAACCATCTAAAGAAAAAGAGTGCTGACCCGGCTGCCTCCGCTGCCTCGGCTGGCTCGGCTGGCTCCGCTGACCGGCCGGCCGGACTCGGGAGGCCCCCCGCGTAGGCGGTCCTCAACCGCGGGCCCGCGATACCCTAGCCAGTTATTTATTGGAATTCCGATATCGGGCGCGCGGTTATATTTCAAAGCCGCGACATTATTGCAAGCAATAATACTCCGCCATGCATCACGCGCGAATTTGTACCGCCGTGTTTATCGGATCGCTTTCTCAAATGACTAAGTGATAACATGTCGAATCGGGATATGGGATTAATGACTTATACCTTCGGGTACGGCCGCTCTTCACGAGGGCGCCATTATTATTGTAGCGCGACTTTATTTTATTTCTGCCCTGCTTGGGTGACTACGTTCAAACAACAATAAAGCGATGTATCGAATACTAGCTGTCACCCTGCTCACTAAACCCCTTCACTTTCTGCCATCACATCATGATAGACCTACGTTATAATTCATCCTGGGTTCTATCCACTAGGAACTATCCACAAAACATATGCAAACATGCTTAGCTTTGCTATGCATGAGTAGCTTGTTGGTCTTGTGGTTAGGATACTGGCCTCGTGATTCAAAGGTCGCGGGTTCGAACCTCACTCCAGACTAGCAAGTTAGTCCTATTTTCATAGCACAAGCGTTTAGCTTAGTTTGAAAATAGTAAGAATATTGATGTGACACGTATTCCGTGTTCACATCTCTATTTAAAAAAAAAAAAAAAAACAAACCAGTGTAATTGAATACGTGTAGTTTTCTGGGATATTCTGCCGAATGAATGTGACCTATCGGGCCGATGCTTCGGATCCCATTGTAAGATCCATCATCAGGGCTGATGTGATGAGTATGTTGTCATATTAAGGTTAACTATTGGCATGCAATACCGTACCGTAATCAAAGTGTGTCCTAATTTCGGTTAAGTACGTGTCGAATGCGTGGTGTGTACGTGTTAATGTATTGTAATGGTTAAAAAGACTTACGCACTCATGTCAAGTGACAGTTGTTTGAAAAGATCACAACACTACCGAAGATTCCAGAACGGCCTGGCGTAATCTACGGCTTTTGGGAAGCATCGAGAAACATACACAAAAGCCTGGAAGCCAAGAGAAAGCTCTCGTAAATACTAGGAATGCCTAGAAGGCTCGATATCAGCAGTTATAAATAGGACCGCGCGCGGGAGTAATGAATTGTTGTTGTTTAAGCACGCTTCACAGTAGCACGGAAGCGAATGCAGCCGCGAGCTGCGGGCCAGGGTAGCCAATACGTGCGGAAATTGGATGGAATGTTCTAGTGAATAATGAATAAAGTGTTCAAGTGATTATAAAGTGTCTATTTACGAGTGATAAATTTACGAAATAGTTTAATTTAAATAATAGCGTTAAGACAAATAGTGTTGAGTGACTTTGTATATCAAATAAATAATTAATCAGTAATTAATAAAGCCGTTATTAAACTCCAGCGTTTTCATTATATCATAAATAAAAAAATAAAAAATGCATCAGTTGTGACGGTGGACCCTGTAATGAGTTCAGTTACGCAAAATATGTCAGAAAACTCAACAATAGTCTTAGAAAACGTATCTCTTCTAAATTAGATATTTTTATTTTACAAGCCCGCCTTGCCTCACTGACAGATCCTGCATACTTATCCATCGTGAAAATGTGCCATAAGTAAGTCATCGACTACGCCCTAAGAACCTTTAACCTTGCAAGCGATCACACACGCATATTTTGCAGCTGTAATGATACTTTAATAAATTCAATTTTATAATATTATATTTCCGAATTGTATTAAAAACAAACAAAATTTGTACGAAAAACTTTTTACAAACATCGACCGGTAATGATGTCACTGTATCTTCTTAAGGACGGACGCATAACAACATGTTAGCACGCCTCATGTAATTAACAATGTCAAATATCTTTAGCGTCTGTTTTCTGACCACGGCCACATGTAGCCGCAGCACCGTGCCGGTGTTCAGCTGCGATACCCTCCGTTTTGATATCGCGCCAACACAAATCTTCAATATCGGCCATCTCCCATATTGTCCATTCTTATCTGGACGATGGCCCAGCGGCGGGCTGGCCGGCCGTACATTCAGGTGCCGGGAGCGCAGGAGTGCCAGGAGTCAGGAGTCAGGAGGCAGCGCGCCGGCAGTAACGGCGAGAGCCCGCCGCACCACCAATCTGTTTGCTAGAAGGATGGAGGATTTAGTGCGCGGGTGCGCGCAGGGCCAGACTCGGAAGCCGGGACGATAAAATGTCATCATTTATCGTGTCAAATTAATCCGGGTACCTGGGTACCCATCTACGATTTCAAGTTTAAATAATGTTATTCATAAACGGAATTCGAAAGGGTGGGAAATAAAAGGAAGACGGACATTGCTATGAGAAGTAGCGATCATCTAAGAAGCTATCTGACAACTGTCTAAATATCTAACTGTGAGATGCAAAACAAAAATAATGTATTTGGAAATTTCCATCCGGGTAGAATACCCGGGTACCTTGGGTAGCAGCTAGTTTAAGAAATTCCGGCTAAGGAAATTTCAGATAGATTTTTTAATCCAATGGGTCATTTGTTAATAAAAACGTATATACATAAAAATTTAGCCTGCGTATGTTTGTGATCGCAAAACTCGAAAAGTAGTCGGCCGATTGAGTTGAAATTTTAATACTACGTTGCATTTGAGTACGAGTGTGTTAACATCTATAAATATTTAACAATGTTTGTCTATCTGTCTGTTCTCTATAAAAATCTACACCGTTTGTCCGATCTGACCCAAATTTTGCATACGTAGACCCGGCGAGTAGCGCAGGCAACATTTGACCGATTGAACCCAAATTTCGTATACATATTCCTGAGAACCTGTCAAAAAAATAGGCCACATTTCTTTTCTGAACATCATATCCATCCCAGCTTTGATTAAATGAAAACATTTTTTTAATTAGAGGATTTGCAAAACAACGAAACCTTTTTTACTCCCCATAAATTTATTTTCAACGTAATCCTTGTACTTAGGTATCCCATTTTTTAATATATATACAAAATCTTTTTGGATCGGAAAAGCATACACCGGGGATCGTTGCATCTCAATTACGGCGGAGGCACTCCACGGGAATGGACATATGTCAGGACACTCACACAATAACCATAACTCCGTCTTGTTGTGTAACGGGTATAGAAACTAGCTGACGATAAAAATAATCAGTATACTTTAAACGAAGTATGTTAATTTGTTGTCAGTACAAATGTCAAATATATTTTCCGAAACACCGTAATCATTTATAATGTCAAATTTCAGATTGTGGTTTTGACAATTATCTTATATTTCTGGAGTTCTGTATTAGTACCTGTTTTATTAAAATAATTGTATTGTAGATGCCTATAAAAAATATCTTCAGCAGTGAGTACACAAAATTCTGGAATACAATGATTGATGTATGGATTCAACGCATTTTTAAAATTATTTTGATAATACTTTTCGCCTTAGCAAAAGTAGATTTGAAGATCCTCCTCATCCGTTAATTGAATTTTTAAATTTTTAAAACCAAGAATTCAGTGCAACGCCGAACACGTCTCCCGCCCCGCTCCGGCCCTGGCCGTAACGATAAATTTGAGACTATATCCCGTAACACACCGACAAATCATACGTCCATGGTAATTGATCAATTTGGAAAGATACAACTGCAGCCCAGGTAAAGTGGAATAGCACAGGGTCGGCGCAGCGCCGGGGCCGCGTACAGCGAGACACAATATTTGCATTCGCTTGGCGGGGCTACTTATCAGACACTACAAACGTTAAGTAATTAATAGCTACATATGTTTGTGACAAAAGCGTTAATGCACAAAGGAAAGACATATTTTGTATCATCAAAGCGCTATTTAAACGGAATAATAATAATAATAAATAATAATAGTTTTTATTCATATCTTATTTTTTTGACTAAGTAACTCCATTATGTAACCAGCGGTACCTACATAATGGAGTTCTGGTACCGACACTAATGTATGGAAGTGAAGCCTGAAGCTGGCAGAAGAGGAAATAAAGTAGATTGAATGCAGTGGAGATGAGATCCCTTAGACGTATGTGTGACAAATCCATGTATGATAGAGTAAAGAATGAAGATATTAGGAATGAATGTAAAGCTGATCGTAGTATAATTCATAGAATAAAAATAGGGTCGCTCAGGTGGTTTGGGCATGTTGAGCGAATGAATGAGGAAATAATGGTAAGAAAGATATATAATGCAAGTGTTGACGGCGCCAGAAACAGAGGGTGACTACGGAAGACGTAGCATGACAAGATTAACAAGATAGTGGAAGATGGTCCTGTTAGAAGCCTCAACAACCGTCGAGCTTGCATGCGAAGATGTATGAATGTAGATGAGGCGCAAGTTGTATGTCAGAACAGAAGAGTATGGCGCTCTATCCTCTCTGCCTACCCCCACGGGGAAACGGCGTGATGGCAAGTTAGTTAGTTAGTTATTTTTTTGAATTGTATTACACTTCGACTGCCTAACTAGGGATTACCTGTTAAAGAGAAGAATATAATTTAGTATAACATAATAACGACGATATTTTTAAATTTCACTTTTTTAAAGACTTACTTAAAATCGTGTTGCATACCTAAAAAAGGCACAGATATAATAACATGCCCGCAAAAAATATATTTTTTACCTCGACAAAATATTCATAAATTCATTCCTTTTCTTCTTCTTCTTCTTCCTTTTAATAGACGTATGTGGTCTGTTCTTAGAGGCTAACGTCTCCTGTGAGGTGGTTGCCAACACTCCTTCCAAAGGTCGTTCGCGAGGCGGGATCCGTGATGCTGATTATGCGGTGCGATATAAGGGAGTCTGTTGCTGCTCATTCTCTGGACATGACCATACCGATCCCTCCTTCGCTGTCTACTCCATCGTACAATGTCCTCAGCCTCACATATCTCTCTTATTCTGGTGTTCCTCACGCGATCCCTCAGAGTCTTGACTGCTATCACCCTCTGTGTCTTTTTCTCGGAAGTCCTCAATTAGTTTCAATTTCAATTCAGTTTATCCTTTCAATTCAGTTAAGTTTCAATTCACTTTGGTCCTGAATTCAGTTGAATACTATTGATGATCTCCCTAGGGAACAAAAAACCCAGTTTGACTACAGAACACAAATTCCTTAGACGTGAAAATTGAAATCTACAAATAAATATCTTAAACTTTTTATTAATTTAATTTTTTTAAATTATCTTACGAAGTTCAAAGGTGGCCACTATATTTATAATTCTTTAATTTAAATATAATGGTCACTTTTTATATTTATTTTTACACTATTATTTTTCATCTTAAGCTTGTTTCATAGTAAATTTCGTCTTGAGTAATAAAGCGTTGGACTAAATTTAAACCATTAAATCGGCAATATATATGTATATGTAACCATGTATGTTTTCTTATTTGAGTTAAGTTAGTTATTTATCAAATTTTTCAATTACATATTGTTGAATGTTTTTATTTTGTTTTCAAATATTTACTCATGTTGTAAAAGCCCCTTGGGCGTAAATAAATAAATAAAATAAATATTTCGTGAAAACCTCAATTTCAGATCTTAAACGGTACCGATCTCTATACCGATACCGGTTAAAATGAATGTTTATAAAAATATCAAGAAATTTTCTAGCGAGTTACTTTAACACAGTTTTTTTATAAAATTTTCTTGGAAATCCACTGAATTAACACACTCCATATTAACAATAATAGTTAGAGTTGACAACATAGGTATAGCAAGTACTCTTCCGGTATAATAAAGATCTAGATTTTAGTCCTATATATATTACACCTGTATTTCTTTATTTATGATAAACAAATTGCGTTTTAAATAAACTAAATTACATAGCATATATATTTAAATATAAGTTGACTTATTAAAAAAAATGTATTTGAAAGTTCCGTAGATAAGTTTAATTTTTAATTATATTACACAAATTAGATAAATATTGTTCTCGGTGTACATAACGGCGTAAGTGTCATTGGCGATATTAATCTATCGTGTGGCAGATAACATTAGGGATGAACTTGAATGGTAAATGAATGACCTTACACAGCATCGGAATATGCCATTAATCAGCATTACCTTTCAATGTAAATATTAATTAATCAATGACATTACTTAATCATTTATGATTAATATTATTGAATTCAATTTAACTAATTTTTTTTTAAAACTAGTGGCAGTAATTTTTACTCTAAGATTAAAAGTTATTTATACGAAAAACCGCTTACCATGGGTGATAAAAAGACAAAATTTTATTTACAAATTATCACGAGATTTTAGAAACGAGATGAACTGCTTATAATCCGTGAAAGATCTGGAAGCTGGTCAACTACGTGAAACTATACCAGAAGCTTCTAGAAATTAATCCTTTTAAATTACGTTGTGGCCTCAGATTTGAGTTCAGTCGCGTCTGACAGCTGAGGTAAATCATAGATAGATCCGTTCGAATAGGTAAACGTAGTGAATCCTTCCAATAAACAAATAAATAAGCAAAATAAGTATAAATACCAGAAACGTGTGGAACGAATTAGTGTGTATTACAGTGCAGTGATCCAGCTAAAATTTGCGCCCAGTGACTTGTTCACGAATAAAAGTTTAGAATTGCTTACAAGTGTCTAATTTCATTCTTCACCACGGCGAACTCCGTGAGAAACAAATTAATGAACTATGTTAAAAATACTACGAAAGCACTTAAAACAATTGGATTTATCTATTAGGATTTAAATATCATAAAAATTTGTAATAGAAATTTAATATTCACCATTAAATGTGTTTTCATTAAAAATATACATTAACTACCTACTATGTTAAAAAATGGAAACTAACTAACTAACTAACTAACCATCACGCCGTTTCCCTGCAGGGGTAGGCAGAGAGGATTGAACGCCACACTCTTCTATCCTGGCACACCACTTTTGCTTCGGCCACATTCATACATCTTCTCATACACGTTCTACGATTGTTGCGGCTTTTAACAGGGCCATCCTCAAATACTTGTAGTACCTGATCGTGCCAGGTCTTTCGCGGACGCCCTCTATTCCTGTTGCCTTCAACATTCGCCTCATATATTTTCTTAACCATCCTTTCCTCGTTCATACGTTCCACATGACCAAACCATCTCAGCACTCCTTTCTTTATTCTATCTACCACACTACAGCCAGCATTGCATTCACTTCTAATTTGTTCATTCCTCACTCTATCGACTAAAGATTTTCCACACAAGCGTCTTAGTGACCGCATTTCAACCGCATTCAGTCTACTTTCATTCCTCTTTTGCCAATTCCAGGCTTCACTTCCATACATAAGGGTTGGCACTAGAACGCCATTATGTACCGCTAGTCTTGCTTCTTTTGACAGATTATTAAATTATGAGATACATAAAAATGAATATGTTGTAAATTTTTTTATGTACACCATCAATATCAGTTAACTATTTAAAATTGTCCAATAATATTGTCACGAGAGTGTAAAATGGTAAGAACTACACATAATCGAAGTCTTTCGAAAATCTTCTTCATTAAGAATTAACTAAATTTATTCCAAATGTTCCAGAGTATCATGTCTCTATAAATACGCGGCGGCGTCGTGCTGATCTGAGTTGTTTTCATAAGCGAGATGAGACCAAAGAAAGTGAAACCAGCGACAATATATAGAAAAGTGCCTACCTACATATTAGTGAAATAATCAAGAGTGAAGAGTGCGAAATAAGAGTGAATTAAAGAATAGTATTTCTTTTTTGTGCCCTATCCATTCAACGGACGTTGGCTATAATAAATGAATAATTAACAGCTCTACAGTTACTGTAGACAGTAGACTGGCCAAACTCTTGTCTCAGATTTTTTAGCCATGATGTTCTCTTTCTTCCGAGGTCCCGACTTCCGGCAATCTTTTACTGAATTATGAGATGCAAGAACTTGTACGTCTCTGGACACATGAAATGTCCGAGATGTTGAAGTTTTTCGATTTTTATTGTTTAAATGACTTATTTTTCTTTATTCATCCGGATCATAACATCTTCATTCCTAACTCTGTCCATCCAGCTTATTTTGAGTATTCTTCTATAGATCCACATTTCGAACGCCTCAAGTCGCCATGTGAATTCTTTGATTCCATTCCGTAAAAATAAAAGATCAGTGTTTTTATTTTATTATTTTATTTTTTTATTGCTTTACTTTTATATTTGATAAGGTTAAATTATATTATGCCTGTCTCACTAGAGAGCTCTGTTTATAAGTTTACAATTATAACTTATATGTTAGTACATTTTATACAAATAAGCTTTTTTTAAATTATCACACTCAGGCATATTTAAATATATTTATTTATTTATTTATTTATTTAATGTTTATGGAAGACCAACAGCACAAAAAAAAGCATAGAAAACATTGATACAATATAGATGGCCAATTACAGGTCTCCACATTTAGAAATATGTCAGTAATGATAAATATTTATGATATACTGAGGCATATTAATTATATATATATCCTAATACATTCTCAATTTCGTGTCCAGTGATATTAGTTAATTAATAAAACATTAATTAATTTCAAGTGATCTCTTGACAATACATAACCAAATAAATTTGTAGATAACTGATCAAATGCTCCAATGACTCGTGACATATGGGAATGGCATTCAAATGCGACTAAAAAGCAAAAATAAAATCGCTCAGATGTCCCCATAAATTTTTGCATGTATTTTCGATGGAGCCCATTTATACACGTTGGCCGAAGATTGTGTCGGAGTGTTCGATTATCGTGTTTTTAAGGTCCGAGAGGTCCTCTATCGGGCCGGGCTCAGGGGTCCGTGTACGTGGAATCCCTCACGAGGTGTCGCACAATTAATTTTACTGTCAGATACATCATTTGACTTTGGAGGCTGCGTCGAGATGGTCCTTTTTTGCGAGGTTTACCTTCGAATCCCGGGAGAGATAAAAATGCTTAATGGTTATTTATCAGCCGCAGATTTGGGCGCCCTTTGCAGCAATTATCTGCAGTTCGTGATGAATTAAAAACACTAGTGTAGTGTTGATGTATGTAATTAATATCATTTTTATTCAAACCGCTGCAGGCATTCCTTTTCTTTTGGTGCTCGTCTGGTTATCGAAAGTTTGCGATCATTTTCATTAAACTCTGACGTATTGACAAGGACTAAGCGATTCTTTTGATTCAATCGACAAGAGTCTGACAATTTTTAAGTAAAAAAGCAAATACAACAATATCCAGAATTTTAGTTAACTTAGTAAAAACCACTACCAGATTTAAGGTCTACCGGTTTCGAGACATACCCGTCTCTTCATCAGGACCAACACTACACTACTATATTCAAAACACCACAACCATAGTATTGTTAAAATTTCACCAATATTTATCCAAGCATATTAATCTTGTCAGAGACAAGCATGCACTAAGTGGCCTACAGAACAATCAGGAATCTAACGGGAAAAAGTGAGAGGGGGCAGAGTCTAAATCTTAACCTTAAAATCTCACTCTCTCCCGTTAGATTCCTGATTGTTGTATAGGCTAGTTAGTGCATGCTTGTCTCTGACAAGATTAACACTTATGTGATAAATATTGGTGAAAGTTTACGATACTATGGTTGTGGTGTATAGTGTTGTGAATATAGTAGTATAGTGTTGATCCTGACGAAGAGATCTCGAAACCGGTAGACCTTAAATCTGGTAGTAGTTTTTACTAAGTTAATTAACATTCTTTTATAATGTCTAACCACAAAGCTTTAAATTTTAATAATACATCAATATCATACTGAGGTTTTTCTTAGATAAACACAAAAAACTTATCAGTACTCAAAGAAAATTTCTCTGAATTTTATAAAACCTAAAGGTTATTGCAAATATACAATTTAAACAATAGCCACCTCGGTTTCCTTTATAAAGTGTACAAATAAATATTTATAATTAACTTTTAAACATTGCTGTGTTTGCTACCAAATACTGGACATTGCTGCTTTTGTTGTTGTTTTTGTTTGTTGACACTGTTCATTATTAACTTATACATACTTATTCATTCATGCTCTTATGTATCATACTCCTGTCCCCAAACACAAGTATTACTTTACTGGGGATAGTTAAACATGTATTAAAAAAATATAATATTCAATGTAAAATGTATGTAACATTTTTATTTTCAATAAAGAAATTTAAAAAAAAATGAATATTGTTGTATTTTCTATGATTTTTCAGTCAAGAGTAAACATCGGCTTTCACTTTTAGTATGAGGCGACCATTTTTTAACGACACACATCCATGGGGGTTGATTGATTGAAGTGGATATTGCTCCCTTTGGTTTTAATAGTGATTGGGGATCATGTTTTTGGAAGGAATAGAACTATACTTTCTTTCAAATCTTGAATTCTGTACATTCTAAATCAGTAATCAATCCTCGGTTACTGCATTCAAACCTTTTTTTTTTGGATATTGCTGCCTTTGCTTTTATGCCACCAACGTCCAAATTTTATAATTTTTCTTTCAAATTAAAAAAAAATTATCGTACATTACAAAATTATTTATTTACATTAAATAATTTATACATTATATAAATTCATTCCGAATAGTGTTTTGATTTTCATTCGAACCACTTTAACCGTACGAATCTTATTCGTCTATTATCTGCTGTGTGATGGTGACTTCTGAGTCATGATTTAATGAATGGCATGGAATCCCATAAAGTCAGTAGCAAACCTATCAAATTAATGGTCATTTAGTCTGATATATGTCGAATACTTACATTTTCTTTTTTTTTCTACAACAAATAGTATTCATTAACGAAAATCCTTATCCCGCTTTTGTGGAGCTTATTGCGATTGTATTATTAATATTTTTAGCTTTTCTGACCATTTCAGGAAGTTCATAGCGATTATCTCTTAAGACATTATAGATATATCTCTGATATCTTATACATTTATTTTTAAATTAATAATTTCACTTACAATCCTAATATTATCTTCGCCATCTCTCCATGAATTGACAATTTCATCTAATTTCCAGGTATTTGGTTCAAAATTATTAATAAGATCCTTTTACTTATTAAATACTTATTATATACTTATTAAATACTTATTAAATACTTATTATTATTAAATTAAAATAACATAGTAAATTTTTGCATTAACGCTGTACGTATTTCCACATGCCTTTAACAATCCCATGACGATAATTAAAAAAAAAGTATTTTTAAAATCAACTCTCCGTACCAAAATAATTTTAGCAACCGGCCCAACAGAGCCAGTACGAACCCATAGAAGCACACCCCTGTATATTTCTGAGAACTGAAACGCTGAATCCAAATATCTCAGAATGCTATTTTTTAAAATGTCATTATCTAAGACTAGGTGTGTGATATATCTGAAACCCTTTCGTTTTCTGAAACACATTTGCGCATGCCCTTTTTTCTGCACCCATTTTTTGAACCTTTCATTGATTTCGACCGTAAACTCGTGTTATTATAGATAAAACTATTCCTACAGAAATTTCGCTGAATTCCCATGGACCACTTGGATTTCCCTCCTCATTCGTCCTGGACGCCGCAGACATTTCACAGCCGTCTGCCCGTCCCGTCGTCTTTCAGGCCCTCCGCAGCGACCAATCACCGCGCGGGCAGACCGCACCCCGTACGGACCCGCGGTCCGTCAGGGATGGCTGTCACGAAGTATGGGGCCGTCTGTGCGCCGGACACTCGCAGCACTAAAGTGCACCCAGCACGTCCCACCGCAATTAATACGACCGCGCTATTGGTCGAGATTGGTTGGGCGTTCGGAGACATTGTGACATTCGGTACATATTTTAAGTTTGGAGCTGTGCAGGCTTTTTGATCAGAGGCCTAATGCTTTAATCTACCGAATGCTTTTAACGTTGAGAACCAAATTATATTACCTATATACCTAAATATATAAAGAAATAAAAATTCATTACAATTAAAAACAAGATCCTAATGAATATAAATATAAATAAAAAAATTAAAACGTTTGAATATGAAGGCATTATGTGAATTTTATTTTAGTGGAAAAGAAGTTTAAAACTTTCGTTTTCACTTTCTATATTTTTCTTTTTTGACACTTAATGTATTGTACATTTATTTTTTCAATTAATTGAGCGACTTCGTGGATTGACATTTTAAAAAAATAATTTTATTTTTTCGTTTTAATCTACTTATATTTGATTAATTACACCTGCATGTTTCGGAAAAACATTTCCATCGTAAATATAAAACATAAACATATATGTTTTTTCATAAATAAATTTTGACGCCATCAATACGACTTGCAGTGCAGAATGCAACTAGATGGCGTCTGCCTTAACGCTGTTTGAAAATAAATCAGTTTTAAAATTCATTTCTGTATTAAATACTTTTAATCGATTCGACGTTGAATTTTGCCTAATTTGAAAATCATCTAACGTCAAGAACACTCAATAGAATGAATTTCACTAAAAATATATTTGGAATCGATCACTTTTGAAGATGAGATGAAAAGATGATAAGATGAATGATTCCATTACGTTCAATAGAACCGTTGTTTTTGTGATTTTTCTTGCTGACATTTGAGACAACACCACAAAAACACGCTTTATGTAATTAAATTATAGATTGAAAATTCAGTAACCATCAATGTATCGTTTGTACAGTACACGTTAATAAAAAAAGTTACAGCTAATTTTGGAATAAAACCGGTTATGCTAAACTAACAAGTGTGTTGACCTACACTGTATTACAAATTATCTTTAAAAAATATGCTTACAAACAGAGAAAGAACACAAACAATTTTGTGTCGGATTTCAAGCGAGAAATATTCTACGACGCGTTAAGAATCATTTTTCGTGTGTCATTATTTTTAAAACGTTTCAAAAACTGGGAATTTAGAACTCCGGCTAATTAACAACATTATGAGGTTAAAATGATAATCTTGCATTCGTCCGTGTCGCTGGAACTCGAGCGGTCGTTAGCACGCGATCGGTAACGAATTCGTTAAAATTTCACATATCGAATAAACGAAAAATTAACGGTGACTAACGTCTCGCAACGGTGGCGCTGGTCTTATGATGCGTTCTGGACTCGTCTCTTAAGCAGCTGATTAGCACTCCTCGGTCCAGTGGCTCGAGTCTTGCTTCCTTGCCATGATGGGTTTGCTCGCTCCATTAACTTTTATATTTTACCTTTGTTGGCCTTCTTCCGTTTGCCAGACTATGAAGAACTGCGTCCAGGTCTGTAGAGGCATCCAAGGCAGACACCGTGTTCTCAGTAGGCATGATAATACGTTAACTTCAGAATATTTTTCAAGAACACATTACTGGATTTCACCCCCAGGGAGACATCATTATTGAAGGTGTATTATAGAGACAATGAAGCTTTTCTTATACGGCAAAATAGGTATTAGTCTTTTTGGGTATCCATAGGTGTTACGACCTATCGTACGGCTTGTTTAAGTGATCGCGGGTGGATTTGGTAACGTTACATTGTGTAAAGTGATCACTTAAGCCAACTTGGTGATGTTAACTTGTTTGTTTATTCGTGAACATACGATGAACGCCTCATTGAAAAAAAGAAAAGAAACAGAGACATCTATCTATTTACAATTTAAACAGTATTTATAATAAAAAGTACACATGAAAACAATCAAAATAACAAACACAAAGGCAGTACACATTTTAATTAAAATAATAAAAAATATATACAGACAATTGATTGAATAAAACACTACTCGATGTGAAATTGAAAAAATAAACATACTTATCAGTAAAACATTAGCAAATGAGTGAGCCCTAAACTGCACATAAGCCTTGACGATTAACCCTGCAATGGGATCTTAAACATTGGCCAGAACGGTCGTAGAAACACGGCAGAATAACCCAAAAAACTCAAATCGGAAGATTCTGAATGGCCGTGAAAATTAACAATATTTAAAAAGGTTCTGTATCTTCTCCTTCCAAAATCACATTTCCTATAAATTTATAGACTGTGTCTTTATACTAATATATAGAGGTATAGTTTGTGAGTTTGTAAGTTTGGGTGTAGGAGATTATCTCCGAAACTACTTATCTGATTTCAAAAATTCTGTCATCAATATTTAAAATGGACTTTTAGAGTGGTTATAAACTATATAATATCCTGTTAAAGTATATGGACTTGACTTGGTGACCTATTTTAAAACTACATTCGACGAAAAAATCGAGATATTTAAATACTTTCTATCGAGAAGTAGTACGACTCAAAACGTTCTAAAAAAAAAGTTCCGTGATGACATATATCTATATGTTAAAGTTAATACATAAATTACTAAAAATCTACTTCAGTATATTATAAATTAGTAATCCTCGATGATTGCAATAATTATTTTTGGATATTCGTGCCTTTGCTTTTATATCCCACAAATAATGAAAAAATCTGGAACATTGACCGTAATCTACCTTTAGAACTTTTAATTTAAATTATTGCCTTTGTGCCCGCGCGAAAACCGAAATATTTAATGCGGCGTATTGTCAGCGATTAATTGATTATTAATAGGACAGCGGTGACATTTGAAGAGTGCGAAGCGCGAGGCCGACGGTTACTCATCGGCGCGAAGCAGTCATCCGGCGCGTGACGTGTCGGAACACGACGGCTCCATAAAATTGATTAAAAACAACGAATATTAATTATTCAGAGCGATAGATTACTTAATAAAGATATATTCCTGAGTTAATTGGTCGCAGTCACCCACAGACACACACACACACACACCACACACGCACACACGTGTCGGGGTACCGGGCGATCGTAAATTACATGGTTCCTATAATTTTGTATTTTTGATTTTAATAGAATGGGATTTCATGTATAATTGAAGAGGTCCGTGATGTCCAGAACTTTTCAATTCTCTTTTCAATAATTACAAAAATAATTAATTGCGATGGAACTTCCCTTTCACTTGTAACAATGATATTGTAGCAAACCTATGGAATGTTTCCTTGATTTTATAATTTAAAATTTCAGTTTAATTGTATTCTTACAAGTAATTTTGCTAGGCAATGTGCTCTGGTTAACAATAACTTCTTATTTATCGTTAAATCTACTGCGCTGGGCCTTCAATGACACCCCTACATTATTAATTTTGAAAATCTTTATGTTTCACAAAATTTTATCTTTCTTTTTTGTAATTGAACTAATTTGAAATTATTTTTGTTGTATAATATGCAATTTGGTCTAACCTAACTTTGATTTCATAATTTTTGTGAAATCTGTGCGAGAGCAAATTTTTTATCAATTAATTAAATAAACATGTAAATTCTTTCTTCAGCAGACAATTTGATTTTTACTTACAATATACCTTCACTTCCTATCTGGAATCCACAAAGCAATGTGTATCTTGTCTAG
Organism: Agrypnia vestita; assembly: GCA_016648135.1. Lineage (NCBI taxonomy): Eukaryota > Metazoa > Arthropoda > Insecta > Trichoptera > Phryganeidae > Agrypnia > Agrypnia vestita. The sequence continues at coordinate 65,847 of JADDOH010007516.1, forward strand.
AATTCTAGCAATTTAAAGTATATTTTTATTTTAATAAATCGAACGAATCCTTTTCTCATTGTAATACCTTCTGGCTAGTCAGTGATTGGAGTACATTAAACCCGAGGGGTATTTTTTATCAAACGAAATGGCTCGACGGTAATGTTACGTCATATATAATCAGTTTTTCTTTGATAAAAATGGTCATTATTGATCCTGATTGGTAGTCTTAGAGTGTAACGTTAGAGAACAAATAAAAACAGTTTACTAAATTATAAAGATATTACTTTATAACAAAATAAACTTTATATGATAAAGAAACTAATGTATAATATAATTAATAAAAATATCAAAAGAATATCAAAATATTTCAGGGCCAATGGTCCCTTCGTCAGAACCATTGGCACTAAAACATGTTTCTTTTTTTATGTTCATGTTTTTAATGCTATCGTTAAATGTTGCGCACTAAGCTTGATGGTTATATTCTCTCTATTACACAAATAGTCAATACGTTTTTGACCTCCAATCTTACTAGGTGTTGTTATCTTTCTGACACGAGGCTGCGGTAATTGCATCCTCTTGTGATAGCTTTTTGGGTAGCTTATTGGGTGGTTCGAGCCCCATTCCAGGACACCAGCAAGTTAGTCCTTTTTTCGTAACATAAGCGTTTAGTTTATTTTGAAAATGAAAATAATAAGTATTAAAAAATATATTATTCGTGGTGCATGAATGTAGGACACTCTCTTATTATTATACAAACTAACTAACCATCATGCTATCATCTCCCAATATTTGGTTTATCTTATAATGCCAGGTCTTTCGCGGCTCCTCTCTGTTTCTGATGCCTCCAACACCGACTTTATATATTTTACCATCCTCTCCTCTCGCATGCGTTGCACAAGACCAAACTATCTCAGTGAACCTTTCTTTATTTTACATACTACGCAATAATCAGCATACATTCACTTCTAATATGTTCATTCCTCACTTTATCGAACAAAAATTTTCCACAGATGTGAATAAGTGAACGCATTTCCATCGCATTCAGATTATTTTCAATCGAGGCCTCGTATCCATAAATTAGAGTTGGCACCAGGACTGTATTATAAACCGCTAGTCTTGTTTCGTGTGACAGATTCCTATTGACCACAATAATTGTAATGTATCAGCGTGACGTCTGTTCGATGAACGAGAGTGACAGACGGCATGCAAGAAAGAGACAGCGAATGCTATAAAGCGCGAGACGGCATTTTGTGGGTTCTTCTTACCACGCAGCCACCGAAACTTAAACTTTGTATCCTATTTTTCTAACGAATTATAATAATATAAACCTAATAAATATCAAGACAAAGCCAACGAGTTTCATTGGGCTCCCGCAGCATCAACGTTCCTCTTCTAACACAAGAGAGAGAACATCACAACAATGATACCACAGTATACTAAGAACAGTAATACGTCTTCTTACAAACTGGCCGCTACCCATTAGAATGTGTGCGTGCGTGCTCGGCGCCGTGTACGCACGCACTGTGACGCACACATTGACACAGAATATGGGGACACAAGGCAAGGACAGTAAGGGCCGTGCCTTCGGTGCCATTCGCGCGAGCAGCCGCCGCTTCAGAAAAAAAATGCGCTTCCTGAAAAAAATGCCTTTTTTTATGTTTGTGGTGCTTTACTAAAAAGGTGTGTTGATTATCACAAATACTGTGAGTTTTTAAAAGTCTACATTGATTTTAATCAGCGTTCTTGTAATTTAAGTGCAGAAACTAGGTATACTAATTACAGAAATTTTCGGGTTTCGTGTCTATCTTATGCGTCGGAATCTCAGACGCTACGAGTAAAGTGACAATCCTAGCGTCATCGCAAGAGTAGGCTAATAACTCGCCGACAGGCCGGAGATAAACTTCTGTTTCTGGGTATAATCTATAAGTATGCTGCAGTATGGCATATTCTTAATAAATTTTACTGAATCTTGAAACTCTAAAATAAAATAATATTAACTTTATCAGTCGACTTTGCGACCACCGTGTGTATTTAAGTCTGGTTCATGGCATCGCTTTAATTTGTCTAATGACTGGTAATATGTATCGAAGTGTTGCAGGGTGCAGTCGGTAATTCACTCCCACTCCGATCAACCGCTCACTTCATTTCGGACTTCACGTATTATAATCCTACGTAAAAATATTTGGACGAATATCCTTTATTAAATATTTTGAACACTTATCATAAATTTCATATATTTTTTTTTGATACGCAAATATTTTTTGCATCGCAAGTGACGAAAAAATATAAAAAGGTAAATTAAATTAAAAATGTCCTTAGGTTTTCACGGCCGTACAGAATCTTCTGTGTATAGTTTTCTGGGATATTCTGCCGTGTATATGTGACCTCTCTGGCCAACGTTTCGGATCCCATTGCAGGGTCATATACACAGCAGAATATCCCAGAAAATTATATAAAGAAGGTCAATTAAATTATTCTTCTTCTACCCTTTATCCTATTGAGTCGGGGTCCCTGCACCGCATAGAAGGTTCCAACTTTTCCTATCTTGGGCTTCGCTCTCCACGCCAGCCCAATTTAGTTGCAACCTCGCTTCGCAGCAGTCCTCCAACTGCTTCCGCCAGCTCCTCCTAGGACGACCCCTTGATCTTCTGCTTTCTGGTCTTGCCTGTAATATCCGCTGTGACAGTCTATCTGCTGGCATCCGCAAGATATAATAAAATTATCTATAGTAAATTAATAACAGTCGAACATGGTTATAACCATCTCGGATATAAGAATATCTTTACTACAATGATCGAAACCCTAAAATTATTTTGAGTTGCACATACTTCCATTAACATTCGCTCTTAGTAACATCGAGCACAATTTCCGGATAAACTGAGCAAATTTTGAAAACTGTACTATCATAATTGCTTGAGTTACTAAAAAAAACAATACTTACAACAATGAAAGTATTCAGTTTGCTTTTAAAGCGGTCTGCACTGAATTATGGTTCATGTTATGATGTATCTAAACTTTGACTTTCAGAAATGATACATTTTACCCAAACAATGGTTCGCCCGCATTCTTTTGATAATTCCTACGGTCACATGACCCATTTTTTGGGACCCAGTTTATATATAAGTTATAAGTTTTAAAGTAATTGCTCACAACATAGGTACTTAACTCGGAATAACGAGTACCAGCTAAAACGAGAAAATTTATTAAGTCCCGCCATACTCATTATAATCAACTTGTATATTGATTTTTAAAAGCCATTATTCATTCATTTAAATTTAAAATCAATATACATATTAAGGTAGATTCATCTGTATGTATGTAAATCTTTCAAGATTTTACAACCCTACACCGTTCTGAACCAAATTTGCGTAGTTACTCTCTAGGACGTAGGGTAAAACACAGGCATTCTTCTCACTCCTTCCATCCACCTCGCTTTATCACACCGTTATGAGTAATATCGATTCTCCAAATTTTTCTCAGATACACCCGAGGAAAATATAAAAATATAAATGTAAAAATAAAAATAAAAATATAAAATATAAATGGTGCACTCTACCAGACATCAAATTCCACACCTATTTCAAATTATGAATCACATATTTTTTCCAAGAATACATCTGTTTAAAAAAAAACTGAATTTCAACAACTACCTGATATTCCAAAAATTTCATTAACTTATTGTATCCATTTATATGAACGTAGAATATTGAGATCCGGTTACAGGCTTAAAATGATTAATTTTATTTTAAATTGTAACGTTTTTTATGATATATGCCATGTTTCTACATGAATAAGTGATACTTTTTCTTATCTTTCACTCAGGACAGCGTATTAGTTAATAAAATCGACCAACTGTAATACCTTCACAGAAAGCACCTGGCCTAACTTCACACAACGCTTCAACACCCATAAACAACACATTCAACTGTATTTTTTAACCAAACTTTGTAATACACACACGCTATTTTGTCACTATTATAGTTTTGTGAGGAGCATCCCCTTTATCATCAGGTGTATTTCATAATCAACGAGAGTTTAGTACAAAGTTTTGTTTTTTGAAAAACAAAACAGTCATTAATTTAAAAAAAAAAAACTTTGAATACACTTAATTAATTATATTTTGCGTCGACCGGTTCTAATATCATTGTACTTTTGTCAAGATTGCTGCACAATAAATAATATGCGTTCGTCCTTACGAAGATTCCTATATGAAATTGTCATAAAATTGTCATTGTTGTCATATTGAACCAAAAAGCAGCGAAGGTACTTTAACCGGTTCCGCAATAACCTTTATTTGAATTTTTTTTACGATTGTATAAGCGACTGGTAACTAATTTTTCGCAATTCGAAGGGTAATCATCGGTATAGGTTTTTTCATATAAGCTTGCAATTGAGTTAGTGTGGGTACAGTGCGTAATACGCGCATTGTTTCGTTGTATTAAGTTTACGAATACGTCCCTCTCGTATCCGTCAACTAAACACAATGAAACAATGCGCATAATACGCACTGTACCCACACTAACTTAATTGCAAGCTTATATGAAAAGACTTATACAAAGTAACGGTTTTAGCTCAATTACCATCAATACAGTCCAATACAAATCTCAAATAACTTAAACTAGCGTAACCGGTTATAAAAACGGTTTGGTCATCACTACCACAAAACACCATATTAATGATTCAACTGTCAATTATTTATTGCACATTAAATTTTACCTTTTTTGTGAGACATTAAATTTACCCATTCGAAGTAACCATATTTCAATATTTATTCACTATTACTGACAGCGCCCCGCTAATAAAGACCCTAGCTAATAGGGTGACTATAGTTAATTACAATATTTGTCCATATCGACTCTAGTAATTAAGGCCGACCATCCGATATGAAGTGTGGATCAAATGCAAAACGTACGAGTTATTAATGACAGGCCACGAGTAGAAAGGTCTGCAGCGTTTGAATGTGTTATTTTGTTAAGTGGTGCTCGAGTTGATGAGCTTGAGGGGGCAGATATGTGAGGATCTGACTATGCAAAAGCAACTCAAAGCGGAAACGTGAAGACAGAGATGGATGCAAGATTTCTGACTGGGAAGACGGGATTAGATGAATTTTGATGTTGATTGTTGCCAAATGGCAATGTAGCATTAAACTAGACACAAAAACATTCTAAAAATACCAAAACCGCATGAACGACATTGTATTTTATGTGAACAAGGGCAATCAAATTAATCAAAAAAAGGCGCTCCGGTAAATCGGTTAAACTTTGTATTTAAAACCGGTTTGTCGATAATTATGAAGGTGTTAAAAATCGAATACGCATATTTTATTTTATTTATTTATTTTATTGTTTATTTTACATTTGTTTTAATATAAGTTACTAATAACTGACGCACTGGGTAAAACGTGTTCTGTGGCAGTTATTCTCTTTTGATATTTATGTATTAGTAACAAATAACAATCGTAAAGAAGTATAAACCTAAAAAAGAAAGCAGAATGAATTTAGTAATATACACAATCATAGAAATACGTAAATCTAAAAGGAAAGAAAATATACATATAAAATGTACATTCAAGTGTATACAAAAATAAATACAAAAGATAAGATACAAAAAAAAAAATTTAAGTGGATACAAAAATAAATTCTATATTAGAGTATACTTGATATATAAAGCAGATTTTGCCTATTTAGAGGTCAAGGGCTGATCACTTCTTGAGCATACCTTCTACCTGATATTTTTATAAAATTAGTGATATATTATTGATGTATTTGGCGTAAACGTTCTAGTGACGTTCCATGTTGATCCATAAATTGAGTGAAAAACATGAACTATTTTCACTCTACGTGATTTTAATTGTAATTTTATATTTTATTCCTCGAGTTTCGAGAGTATCACAATCTTTCATCGACATGTGAAGTATTAAACTGACGACATTCAAATGCATTTTTTTTTACATGGATTAGGTGGAAATACATGTGATTAATTGATTACATACTGACAAAATGAGTCGGAGTGTGTAAAGGTTGTTGTAACGGGAATATTGAGAAAAGAGGAAAATGTAAGTGAATGCAATATTGTTAAGCAGATTTCCAGCGTTATTCATTTCCTTCTAATGATTCTTAAACATTCTAAAATGTTCAATGTTCCAGAAAACCCCGACTGTGTGCTGTTATCATATTTGTATAATCACTTGAAATTAATATCTATTCACAGGAAATAACATATTTAAATCAAGATATATTATTAAAGATGTCTCATAGAGACTAAGATATTTTCTATATGAGACAATAGGTATGGTATATTTGGGTATTCATACGACTTATGACCTTAAGTAATCACCTTACACAATGTAACGTTTACTGAAAGACTAGCATATCAAATTTTTGAAAATTATATAAATGTTTAACTTGCGCACGTTGTTTCGTACGTGAGTTGTATTTTAACTAACACCACCTGTGGTCAAAATTTTTTTTCATTCCTATAAACAAGCACAGATGTCGCTGTTGGTAATGAGATATCTATATTTTTTATTGGATTTTTTAATCTACTTTCATACCTACTTTCCCATATAAAAATAGCCTTGTCTCTATGAGACAACGGTAATATATGTATCTTGATTTATGATGTTTCCTTGGGCACAAAATTCAGCATTGTAGTCTTAAAAAAAATTAAAAATGTACTCAAAATAATATTTATTTATGACATTCAAAAACTTTTTCTCTTTTTTAGAGACATAACAGGGATATGGATAAAATCATCAAGGCAGAAAGCAGCTGAAGCAGCAATTTGGAACTCCTGCATTATCAGAATATCATTATTATTTAATAAAATCCAAAACCTCAAGAATTAATATGAATAATGTTATCTCAATCACATTTATATCAAATTATATAGGTGTACTCTTCCATGTTCCATTCTTTCATTAAGTTATAATTAGTTTTTCAACAAAATTGTTTCTTAGAATCGTGCCATAATACAAAGTACTACTTCAATTCCTAAAATTATATAGCAGTCCTTTCAATAGTTTTCATATTAATATAAAATTTTGAAAACTAGATAAATTATATAAGTTGAACTGCAAAACACTTATTTTAGTATATTGTTACGAGATGATGGAATCCGGATTAAATTACGCACTATCTAAATCTATCGAAATATCTGGAACACTCTACAAAACTCTGGAATTATATACAAGATTCTATAAACGTCTGGTATAGTCTTGAAGTGACGTTGAAATTCTCGTTAACACTTTAATAATCTTTGAGGTTCGAAAAACCAACGTTTTTCGTATAAAAAGGTGGAACCAATGCCGTAGTGCTTCACGTTTGTTTTGACGTTTGACCGACCTAACATTAAGATTAATTCAAAGCATCAGATACTAAGCAAAATACCTACTTGCGTGCGATGATTGAACAGAATATTCTAGAAAGCGATAAAAAGAGTAATTAATAAATTAGAGACGAGTACATAAATTAATTCGCATCCTGTAATTAACTAATTTCCAGTCTTTTCATTTGTCTCCCAAAGTCCCATGACAATATTTTATAGTGGTATTCTGGTGTGTACGTACATATCTGCCTACCCCATAGGAATTACAAATTCTAAATGGTATGGAGTTTCAACACATGGAATATTGAAGTGAGTAATTAAGCGCATTAGCAGCGTTCGATCTCGGGCCGCCGCGCCATGGTAAAACCCATCATATTAATGTTATGGCCACCTACCGCAATTATTCACAGTTGCATCTGCCACTTGAATGAAATTAACCGCTCTTGCCGCTCGGTGGGACAGTGGGAGAAGCATCGCGCCCCCCCCTGATTGCTGCACATTTTGATGCACTTCCGCGTGTCGTTTCTTAATGTGAAAAACACATATCGAAGCATATGTATAAATCTTTTCCTAAATCAATAAGAATAGGTAAGCAATTGGCTATCGCCGGTTGCTTGCAGCTAGACCCTGCGGCTGTAGTGACTGCTTTGCGGCGGATAGTGGCCGCTGTGCGTTTTTAAATATTTTGAAATTAACATTATTCTAATAAAATGCTTCTATAATACACAAATATGCTTTCAACATCAGTTATCAATTGTGAAATCAACACTTTTTGGTTGATTTTGATGTTTGCTACTTGCGTTAAGGCGGCACATTCACTGCAAACGCATATTTTGGCTTTTTTATACGAAAATGTGGGTTTATCAGAATGTATACAAAAGTTTGTTTTTTTAATAAAAACACCTTAGTTATTATTTCAAAATAAAAATTGCAAAGTATGAAATGTGACAATAAATAACATAATTATAAAACAGAATGCCAATGGCAGTAGCTTTTATTTAGTGAGTAAAGCCTCAAAATACGGGAATAAAAAAATATACTGTTTAAAATCATCAAATACGGGAATAAATAAAATATACTGTTTAAAATCATCAAATACGGGAATAAATAAAATATACTGTTTAAAATCATCGAAATAAAAAGCGTTTAAAAATCAAGAAAAAACGTAAAAATTTATTGTAAATTTAAAATATTATAACTTTATTCATATTAAATATTTCTTAATTTCCTTAAAACGGATTCTAGATAATGAAGTACACTTTATACGTATTAAAAAACATATTATGCGTACATATAAATGTGCATTATAACTTTGCGGCGCCTAGGACACTAAAAAAATTTTTTGCTTATATTTTCTTAATTATTGTAAATAATGTTCAGTTTATTACTTTTATATTATATGTAATGAAGGTTCTATCTAAGTTATTGCTCTAAAAAAATTGCAGTCCACAAATAAATAGAATATAAAAACCCACATTTTCATAAAAGAAACGCCGAAATATGCATTTGCAGTGAATATCCAGCTTGATTATTTGAATAGTACTTTTTTAAAAAAAAATCTTTAAAACGATATGCCACCTGTGGTTGAAAACTTCGTCATTCCCATAGCTCTACGGACACACATACTTCCATACCTACTTTCCCATACAATAAAAAAAGTTTATTTGAAAAATAGTTAACAATAGTTAAAACAGTTAATAAATAATAATAAAAGTTAATTAAAATAGATTTATATTTACGACTACTTAGTTTCGAGAGGAGCAGTCTCTCTCATAGGTAATTAATAACTAATTGAAATTCAGAATTTCGTCAACTAATTCGAGTAGATCCTTACTCCGAGCTTATCCACGGAGAGAACCATGCTTGGTGTAAGCCTAAGAGATACTAAGAGATAATAATAAGAAATGATAAAATAAGCGCAGAACTAGAGAATTTAATATCATCGATCGTGTATTGAAACTAAAATGGCAATAGGAAGGCATGTTGCAAGGTAACATGTTACAAGATGGACTCCCAGAGTTCTGGAGTGGAGACCTTAGGAAAATAAAAGAGGCGTTGGAAGTCCTCAGAAGAGATGAGCCGACGATATAACTGCTGTAGGAGGAAGAAATGACTACTACCAGCAAACGACAAAGAAAGATGGAAAGATATGGAAGAGGCCTGTATCCAGTAGTGGAGAAAAGAAGGCTGAAGACGAAGAAGATTCGAGAAGTAGAAGATTATTAATTTTCGGAAATTAAACGTCGCATCAAAAATGTTCTCAGGTTTTCACGGGCGTTTAGAATCGTCTATGTGTAGTTTTCTGGGATATTCTGCCGTGTATACCTGACCTCTCTTGCTGACTTTCCGGATCACACTACAGGGTATATCATCTGGGCTGATGGACCTACATGACGGACCCTGGAATCGGCCAAAGAGGTCAAAGATACACAGCAGATTATCCCAGAAAACTACATACAGAAGAAACGCCACGTCGTTGAATACCTATACATTTCTAATGTAAACAATAAGTTTGCGCTGTCAAATCAGTGGACCTCTTAGAGGGCAAGAATATATCGCGTTTCTTTGGAAAATTATTATAACAAATTTTTCAAAACAGGTAATAGTAAAAATGAATAAAATTATGATAGCCAAAATCCGGTGAACGGACAGGGTACAATGAGGAGAGAAGAAATTTTATATAAAAAAATTGTAGGATTGAGCCACCAAAATATAAAACGCTGCATGGCTGCAGCTCACTATGCCTAAAGGGGAACAAATATTGGATTTTAATTTATTTAAAAAAAAATCTTTAAATATATTTATAACTCGCCACCTTCACAAAGCCATGCTGCGAACCTAATCTAACCTAACCTTACCTAGCCTTATCTAGCTTTTATGGCGGCCATGTCAATAAAAATGATTATCGATCATTAAAACTGTCAACCTGCGATGAAAATAACTGGCTATATCAATAAATTTATTCGATTATAAATATTTATTTGCGACATAAATATGAGTAACGATAAATGAATGCACATTGAAAATATTTCAAAAATGCGAAGACAGCCGCTTGCACGCATTGACCATTAAATATCCCCCTCTTTACCAATACAAAACTCAATTTTTTTTCATCTAAAAAGTACAATTAAACATAAGCACCAAGTAAAAAAGTAAAATCATACAATACAAAAAATATTTTATGCGACTTACAAATAAATGCTTTATTGATCAGGTGCCTGCAGCGGTACGTAGACTGTATAATAATGACGCGACGAATCTTATCGCAATGTCCTTTTCTTTCTGCATTATAATTGGTTCTTTTGTCTCCTTTCCCCATTGCTTGAAATGATGCATAGTGAATATGAACGTTGAATAAAAAAATATGCTTTAATCCACGTTTCTTGTAAGTTTTTAACAGTTTGATCGAAACCTTTTTGATCGTTGCCGCTAGAGCTTGGGACATTTTTGGTCGAGAGAGGGATGGGTATTGTGGCGCTGTCTCCGTCGTACTTTCGTGTTATTATTAATTAAAAATAATGGTGTTTTGGAATTATTTGAGAGGGAAATACATTGTATTTATTAATGGCAGTCTTATTGCTCTCGAATATGTTCTCTGCAGTGCAGTCGGTATGCGTTTACATTTAATGCATTTTGTAATTAGTGACTTCAAATTATTTGATACTCTAAATTGGTATTTAGTGTTGCGTACATTTGACCTAGAAGTAAGAAACAATGCGACTAAGAAATTGTAACATTAACGGAAAGGCCACTAAATTAAACTAATAACAAATACTAACCATTATCATCAGCTTCGTCCCAGCAGTTTTTTCTTTTCCCATCTTGTGCCTGCGCTACTTATTTAATTATTTAAAAACTAGCTGTAACCCGTCAAAAATGACCGTACTTTTACATGTCGTTTCCTAAGGAATAAGTATTTATTTAATTATATTATAAAATTTACTATAAAGAATCTACGCATGTTTCACGAAGTTACGACGGACGGACAGACAACTAAATTATTATAATTGTGGGAGGTGGTATAGAGATGCGTATATGTTATAACAATATTCTTACTATTTTCAAACTAAGCTAAATGTCTGTGCTATGAAAAATGGGACTAAATTTTTGGAACGGAATGAAGTAGGAGTGAAATGGGAATCAAATAGGAATGATGTTCGAACCCTCGACTACTTTATTTTTTATTTATTATAGGGAAAATTAACAGCACATTGACATATTAACAATGTAAAATAATGGATATTAAAATTATGGCAATTACAAATTTTCCACTGAATATATTAATTTATTAGAACATACTTTATATGAATATGGTAATTTATTAGAACAAGAGTGACGTAGTAAAATAATTTTAAAAGCGAGTGGAGAGGGTGGAGGGGAATGTGGGATGGGAGTAGAAGGGAAGATAAATTATACGAATTAGTTTGGGTAAGCTAAGCAAACGTCTTAACCACTAGACTAACAAGGTTGGTTCTAGTTGACCAATTAAGACACAGTCTAATTTGAGTGCTCTGAGGATGACAACATCGCTTATAAACATCCACGTCCCAGCAAAGGCTACTAGAACACACTTCCTCTTCCATATTCCTATTGCTCGCACCAATTTCGGATTACGCTCACCCATAGTGGGAATATGCCGAGCCTACAACGATTTGTTCACCAACATTGACATCTATCTTGTGTCTTTATACGAACTAAGATTATAATTATATTAAGAGAATATTATTCTGCGTCGCAGCATTGAAGTAATGTTTAATTAATAATTGAATATTGATTCAATGTTGCAATGCAATATACAAATAAGTTTAGGTTATCTTAATATGTTATATCTAATATTATTTTATTATTTTTTATTTACTATTGTTACTACTCTTGTTTCTTATTTCTGTGTATTTACTTTTATTATTAATATGCATTTAAAAAATTATTGTCTATGTGAAATATGCTAGGGTATAAGTGAATGTGTTCAATACTGTCTACACTCTTATTTATTTACTTACATTAGTTACTTTTATCTGTAATATTTCCAAATAAATAAAAATAAAAATAAATAAAACACCCAAAAAGATATCCATTCATGCTTTCCCATATAAAAATATATCTATAGTATATTTTGATTAACGATGTCCCCCTGGGGATGAAATCCAGTATTCTGTTCGTGAAAAATTTTAACATAATCAAAATATTATGTTTTATTTATGCATTTTTTACACCTGTATTACCTGCCGATATCCCCCAACTCAAATGTCATAATATCCAAACCTTCTTACCTACTATAGTATGCATCTACATAAAATATTTCAAGTTTAATAGTAAAACGTAAATATGACGGTCGCTGGCTCCTACTGTATAAGTTAAATGTATGATCATGTCATGTTATTTCATGTTTTTAATTAATAAAAATATTGTTTATTTTTTACCAGATGTAAAAGTGTATTTCTATTTATGATTATGTTTGTTGATATTAAGTTTAAAAAAAACTTTTTGCTTTAGTACCAACTGTGTTTAAATACTAGATGTAAAAATATATACCTACCTTCATACAACTACAAATTCGGTGTTTCTCCCAGTAGATATTGTAATGATATTATTATTTCTAGAATAAGAAGGATAGAGATAGAAAATAAACCGACCCAAGATACACATCTCAAAAACATATTCCCCACCTCCACGCTATGGGAGATGACACAGTATTAAAATAAATTTAACGTCTCACAAACCCGAAATGTCTTTTCGAAATTCCATTCCCTGTATCCAATCACATAAGTATCAGAAAAATATATCATTAATTCAATAGCCTATAAATACTTTTCCCCTCAAAAAAACCACCCCCTCCCCCTCTCGCCCCGCGGCTAATGCGGTAATAACATAAACAGCCCCGAAAGGAAAACCTCGCCCGGTCCATAATCGTAAAGATGGCGTCCTTAAACAAAACGTCGAGACCGTTTTTAATAAAAAGGTATGGACAGATAAATAATAATCGTAAAATAAAGATATCCAACCTTTTGGTGCCCACTGGTAACAAGGTGTTTGTGCTCGTCCGAATCAAACGGCTCCGGGGACGTTGGTGCATCCACGGGCTGCCACAACTCAATTTTAAAATCCAATCGAAAATTAGGTAACTTAAAAAAAAATTAAAATTTATTCAAAATATTTTTAGTAGGTACGTAAAAAAATTTCAGGAACACAAATATTGAAATTTTGTCAATCTAGATATATTCTATAAGTCTCACAGAGACGAATAATATAATAATAATATTATTAATATTATAAATATTTAAAGCATTAACTTTGTGGTTAGACATAATAACAGAATGTTAGTAAACTTAGTAAAACCACTAACTACCAGATTCACGGTCTACCGGTTTCGAGACGTACCCGTCTCTTCGTCAGGACCAACACTACACTACTACATTCACAACACTACACACCCCAAACAAATTATTGTAAAACTATCACCACTATTGTTCACATGCGTGTTAATCTTGTCAGAGAAATAGAACTACAGTAGTTCAATTTCTCTGACAAGATTAACACGTTTTTTTACCATTCTATTTACCATTCCTACTTTCCCATGTAAACAGTTTTGTCTCTGCGAGACATGTATATCTTGATTAAAAAATTTAATTAATAATTACAAGTCAATTTTTTCTCGTGGCACTCATAGTAGGTACAGTCGGACACTAACTAATTTGTTGCTAGTTTAATTTGAGTTGCAATATAATCATATCTTAATAATAATAATAGAGATTTTTCGATGCCCTTCATGAACAAATTTTCTTATTTTTGTTTTTCTTTCGTATACTTATTAATCATTTTGTGTTTTTAAATAGATAAATGAGTTGGCGATTACTTTGTGCAGATCCATTTTTAATGATAATGAATAAAACACAAACTTTGTTTATTTCCACATGTTTCAGAAACCTACGTTTCCTTCTTCACGTGACGCACAGAAACCGATTTTACAATTTTTTTTTTCTTATGTGGCGACACTGATTTGTCTCTATCAAAATTAATCCTACCTCCATATATCGACTAGTACCAGTTACTTATTCATTTCGAAAGTCTCGCTTTTTCGTTGTTGAACTGACAGGACAGATTTTCTCACCTCCTTCCCTGTAAATTCTTGTCTCGTCTCGATATTTAAGTATGCATTATCTCGTCTCATTACCGCCGAACAACTGAATTATCGCGTGTTGGATCCAACTGAGTTCATTAAGTATTTGGTGAGTTGACAGCTGGAAGGGGCGCCGAAAGACAATAAGGTGAGTCGAAACGTTCCTTCCTCTCGACAATACAATCCACTTTTCGTCTCGTCACTCCTCTTAACCTCTCTCCTCCCAATCCCATTTCCCTCCACATATTACTCCTTCATCCGCACGTGCGCGGCCAATCGTGCCGCACACAATGATGTTATTTATCGTGTTTCTAAATTATTTTATTTTAGGCTGCATGTCTGTTTATGTAGGATGTGTATATTTGTACTGTTGTGTGTGTGGTTATTTCTATAATATGGTTAGCATACTCCGAAAAGTTATGATTAGTAAAGCACCTTTTTATGTTCTTTAAATCTAGTTTATTTTGATCTGCGTCTCGCATACATCTGTCATATCGCAATCCCCACTTTATAGACCCTACTGCAGCAAGATTTGTCGACATATTATTTTTTATCTCAGTCTTAACTCACCTGAAGAAGGAAATGGAGGTTTCCGAAACATGTAGTGTTATAAAAATAAAATAGTGGAAATAGAGAAAGTTTGTAGTTTATTCATAATTAAAAATGGATTTCCACAAGGTAAACGCCAACTCATTTAACTATTTAAAAACACAAAACGATAAATAAGTATACAAAAGGAAAGAAACGTAGGAAAATTTGCTTATGATATAATGTAATGCAAGGAAATTAAATGTATCTAATAAAGTAAGTATCTAATAAAATTTGAACGCGCATTTATTTGAATAATGTTAAAAAATATTAAAGTTACGGCCGCCCCGCACCGGTCGGGCAAGTACCCCGCCGTCGAGTTGTCATTTTTTGTGAAAATATCATAAATAGCTGAAATATGGAGTCTCGCCGCAACACGGCCGAAGAAAGGTAATTCCAATAAAAGTTAATAACGTCATATCTCCACATTACTAGTAAATAATGCGGGGCTATCGAACCGCCGGCCTGCGGTGGCACTCCGTGTGACGCGGCCTTGCGATGACGTCACGTGCTCGTGGCACTCGAGCGCGGTGAGTTACTCGCGTCAATTGTTTTTACCGAGATTTCGAGTTGCAAATAGTTCAGAAATAACAAATTACCTAATGTCTCCACTCAAATACCTGTCAATAAAGTCAACATCAGCATTGTCTTCATTGCGATATCAATATCATCACCATCGTTATAACCATCGTCATCATCATCACTATTACAACCATCATAAAAATCAGACGTATCTTCGTTTCGGCCATCATTATTCTCCTCATATTCAAGTCACTGGACACGAATTTAATTTAAATGCTATTCCATAATTCACACTATTTTGCAATCAATCGCTCGTTAGGAAACACTTAATTATCGCTGGGTAAAACTTTCCAGAAATTTATTTTTAAAAATTAAAAAAAAAAAAACAGATGTGCAATTAACGCAAGTATGTAGGTATTTCGCTCGGTTTATACTAACACTGGCCACGTCAATCTACACGGTTTATCGCTAATATCGCACTAGTAGAAACGTCAAAACAAACTATTTGACCGCGACATGGCTTCGCATTTTTATAAGAAATAGGTTGGTTTTCGAATCTTCTGTCATTTCTAGCGATTCCTCGAAATAGTCCCCATCATTTCGTTTGTAGAATGTTGTTAATAATTCCGGAGTGCTGTTCTAGAGCAATCTATTATGTTGTTTCAAAGAGACATATTACAAGGAATACTGAAAGTGCGCAAATTTTATGTTTACTATTTCGTTACAATATGTATTCTGCTATATCTAACATCGATGCCGACAGCCTTGCAGGTACTCCAGTATCCAGTATAAAAAGTTACTCCTACACAACATTAATTTTCTTGACAATAATATGAGCCCCTGAAACACATATTATCAATAAGTTATTTATGATAATTCTCATAGGCATAACAACCGCAACACACGTCCTCAAATTGGTGATGTTCGTGATACTCAATGATAATGTTCTTATTTTGTTCGCTTGTTCGCCATTTTCACTGCACGCGCTTAATCGCTGTATATGTAATGTGCCTATTTCATACATAATCGCAATACATTGATTCTAGAGTAAGCCGATGGCATTTATTTTTTTATTTATTTATATCTTAAGTTAGTTAATATTACACTCCTGTATATTAACTAGTATTTTACACTTTATATTCTAAAATCTATTACTTACATTCTATCCATAATAACCTACATATTTATATGTACATCTTATTTAACCATGGTACAATCTATAATATAATAAATAATAAATATTATGCTTTACAATTGTATACTATTTTTACAATAATTATAGCATTTGTTTTGCGGTCACTAAGACGCTTGTGTGGAAAATCTTTGGTCGATAGAGTAAGGAATGAACAAATTAGACGTGAATGCAATGCTGGCTGTAGTGTGGTAGATAGAATAAAGAAAGGAGTGCTGAGATGGTTTGGTCATGTGGAACGTATGAACGAGGAAAGGATGGTTAAGAAAATATATGAGGCGAGTGTTGAAGGCAACAGAAATAGAAAGTCCGCGTCCGCGAAAAGCCTGGCACGATCAGATACAACATGTGTTTGAGGATGGCCCCGTTAAAAGCCGCAACAACCGTATAACTTGTATGAGAAGATGTACGAATGTGGGCGAAGCAAAAGTGGTGTACCAGGATAGAAGAGTGTGGCGTACAATCCTCTCTGCCTACCCTTGCGGAGAAACGGCGTGAAAATTACTTTGTTAATTAGTTAGTTGTTTTTAAAGTAATTTATCTTATTTATATTTTTCATGTTTTCCGGCATCTCATCATGTACACCTCTGTACAGTAGACTATTCTGTGTACATATTTTTTTATTATATGGTAATCATATTTTAGTCTTTTTTCTGGTGTTATATGTATGTAGGTACATCACTATTTACAATAATTTTGTTCAAAAAATATTTTGGCATTTTGTTACTGAGAAGTGTTATTGCGATATTGGGAAAGATACATAAAATAATACAAAAGTAGGAACAACGCTTGTGATATATTTTTTAACATAACTGAGCAAAAAATACATAAAAATCCAGTAATGTTTTTTCTTGAATTTTGTCTTTATATAAAAATACGTCAGATTGCTTTTATAATAAATCCTCCGTAATACAGGAAGTATTGTTATAAGCTTCTTAAAATTGTCACGAAAAATTCCTGAATAGAACCTGAAAATGTCTTGTAGTATCGAAGGATTTATTTGTGAATTATTTTTTACGGCTGGCTGTTTTTTTAAAGCTTAACGATCTCAGAAATGGTTATACAAGACGTAAGAAGATGTAAAATATTTGAATTCCATACGACTAGCCACACGGTGGTCTTAAAATGATGTCCATAAACCAAATTTTCATGTAAAACATGTATTAGATTTAAATTATTGCAATTAGTGTCAGATATTTCAAATTTGTTCTGATTCTATATACAATATAGCATACTGTCGCTAGATAGTTTAATGTATATTCCACTGGTGGTATATGAAATATTCAGGTTTGTTCTCATCATTTGAGATATCCTATAATTAATATCTCTATCCTTACAACATAATATTGTATACTTCATCAATTTTGGCGAGAGTAATATTGTAACGAAATGAATTAAGCACTGTCCGAATTACTTTTTATATGTCACTTTGGAACAAAACTATGGAACCTTCTAGGACAATCTACAAATTTTGAGACACCTGAAACCGCCTGAAAGTGACAGGAACCTTCTCGGAAATACTAAATGTTCTTAAGGATTCGAAAAACCAACATGTTGCGTATAAATAACGGGGCTAGGCCGCGGCGCGTTATGTTGTTTTGACGTTTCTAGGATGCGACATCAGCGTTAAACTTTAGCGGTCGACGTGGCCAGAGCGAATGTAAACCTAGCGATATAATTAAACGAAATACATACTTACGTGCGATAGTTGAACATAGTTTGATCGAAAGTGTTAATAGACCAGTGATAAAATGCTAAGATATGTGAATTTGCGATTGGTTTTTAAATTTAATCCGATTTCAGTGACATTGTCAATTTATTAAAATAATTAATCACTTATTTATAAATCCTTTCCATTGTTTTCTTTTGCCTCCTAAAGCCACGTCCGCGACAATATTATATAAAATAAGTACTTATATAATTTCCGAAGTTGGTTTGTTTGTTGTACGCTCATCTTCAATATTTTCGCTCTAATGATAGAAATATTGACAGATATCTTGATATTCCTCATAGTAACTTTACACGCACGTAAATAAGTACGTCCCATTCATTTGTAACTTTTGGGATAGCTGTTGTTCACCATAGAATAGGAGGATAATTGTCTATTGTGCGTGAGCAGTGCAGTATTAGGTGCAAATAAGTAAACAAGACTTACAGTCTAATAAATGGGATGCCAATGTATACAAGGAAAGTGACCTTTTATGGATGTTATCGAGTCAAAAATGATGGTATTCGAGGAGGAGGGAAGTAAAACAACTGATGAACGTGTCACCACGATAGGTTCATAGATATTTGATCCAAGGACAAAGGATCTAAGCCACAAATTATCTATGTGAGAAAAACCCATGTGACGTGAGATCCACGCGACGTTGAATCTAACAACACAATGACAACAATCAATAATTCAAAATATTTTTTATGAAAAATCTTTAAATAAATTAATGAATTGTGATTAAATCATTCAATATTCTCATTCACAAATTTTTAAAATGATGAATGTATGATGAATGAATGAATGATGATGAATGAACTGTGAAATCTTCTTTCTCTTCTTCTTCCCTTTATCCTATTGGTTCGGGGTCCCTGCACCGCATAGGAGGTTCCAACTCTTCCAATCTTGGGCTTCGCTCTCCACGTCAGCCCAATTTATTTGCAAACTCGCTTCGCAGTAGTCCTCCAAGTATTTCCACTAGTTCCTAGGACGGCCCCATGGTTTTCTGCCTTCTTGTCTTGCCTGGAATATCCGCTTTGGCAGTCTATCTGCCGGCATCCGTAAGATATGTCCCAGCCACCGTAGCTGTGATTTCTGATAACTTTAAGGATTTCACTCCGAGACATTTTCTTATTTGCGAATATCTGATTCTGTCCCTTCTGGTAACTCCTACTATTCCTCATAGAAATCCCATCTCGGCAGCCTGTAGCCTTCAGCGGGTTTTTTCGGTCAAGATCCAGTGCTAGTGGCCGTATATTAGGGTTGGCCTGATTTGAATACTACCGTACGAAATCAATATACGAAAATGTTTCGTGAATTAATAATACACATATTATGTTAGGCTAGGTTAATTCTAAACCTTCATTGACTTGATTGGCTATTTTTTTAAGAATCCTTGAAAAAGTATGTTGAATGTTTTAATAAAAAAATATTTTAAAAAATTATTTGCATTATGTCATTGGATCTAATGTCACGTGGACTTTTCGTCGCATGGACTTCTCTTCGTTGTACAAAATGTCCGTGGACTTTATTTCGTTGGACCAATGTCCGTGGAGCTTGTAGTGAAACCGGTAATAGATTCATGTGTATATATCGTAGTTATGTGTCTCCCTTCACTTTAAACTACCCTACAGCCATCTGTGGTTAAAATTTATCATTTCCATGAAACATTTTATAGATGGTAATGAAACATCTATATGTTTTCATTAGACTATAGAGCAATATTCTATTTAAGTATTGTTCATGAAAAAAAATTAACGTTCTCAAAAAATATTGTGAACTTCTTGTTCCAGTTGCAAGCCTAAACAATCGACAAGCCTGCAGAAGAGAATATGAGAATATGCATGAGGCGATGTTTGTAAAGACAAGATGTGGCGCTCCATCCTCTCTCTCTCTCTCTCTACTTCAGCGGAAAAACGGCGTGATGGTAACTTAGTTTCATACTATCGTGACTTCCCAACATTAAAACCCGCTTTATACAGATATTTGAATTCAGTTTCATATGCAAAATTAATATTTTTATTGCATTCATAATGAATTAATGAATTTTAAAAATCACTTTAACATAACTGAAATATATTTGAACCATTAACCTCCAATAATTTTATTGCTTTAAAAGAAAAATATATATATAAAAATAAAAAACAATTTTAATTATGTTAATAAATTTCCAACCCAGCAACACATATAAGAATTTCACACGATTTGCCAGTGAAGAACAATAAAAAATTTAAAACAATCAAGATAGAAAATATTTATTTCTTCATTAAAAATTCTATGAATTTTAGCTTAAAAATACTTCAATCTAAAAAACGTACAAAATTGGTTTACAAAATGCATCAGCGATTGTATTATTTTATATTACCCATAAGAAATGTTTAATGCGAGTCGGTTCGAAATTTAAAATAAATCTTTTGACATTTATTACAGTTTATTGCATCCCTTCAATATTTTCTGTGTCGGCGGAACACAATAACAACCCTTAATATCCGACCTACGTTTCGTTCGCTACCCTCCTTTCTAGCAGACGAAAGAAGGACATCAACTAGTGTAGTGTGTCGGATGTCAGTTTCAAATTTAAGATAAAGGGATGGTATGTATTTAAATCGATATTTTATAAGAAAAAGCTTTAGAAATTCAGTGCCATTAACGCGAAAATATCTTATACTCATGTGTTGGTCGTGAGATTGGGGCGTTTTGGGTTTTTTTCAATAATTTAGACAATTTTATTGCAATAATTATTTTTTGTGTATTGTGAAAGAATAAAGACATGATTTCGAATGCTACTAATGACTTGAGATGTAATTTTTCTTATTTATTTAGTTTTTACGCCACGAAATGACTAGATGAAAGTTAAATACAGAATATTAAGCCGTTAGATTTAATTTATTTAATCATTGTTGTGTTTATATAATATTTTTTTAAAATCAATTTGAGTATTCCATAGACGGTAAATGTGACGAATGGTGTAGTTATAAAAATAATGATTATGGGGTTTCATTTGCCTCAGCACAATGATAGGCCGGACAATTGCTGAACGAATGCAATCATCCAAAGATACCTGAAGGATATCAATTGGCTGACGTGCCGCCCCAAAGCTAGCTGAGATGAAAAATTCATCAAAATTTTGCGAAAATACTTGGTAACGATGAGCAACTCCTCTCTAAACATGAAATTTTGTGTTCTGCGGGTCGATTTTTTAGCATGGCACTAAGAATGTTTTGTGTACCTACTATGTATCGGTTCACAAAACATTTAATAGCAGAGATAATTTTATCTTTGTGAGAAAGAGATAAAACTATATGTATCGCTTCACGTAAGACGCTTCATGTAACATCACACTTGATGTCAGTGACGCATAGCATTGGTTATGTTCACCGCGCGCAGATCAAACATAATAATTTCATTGTCTGTCCATCCATCCGTCTGTATGTTCCCGTAAATTCTTGTAACATCCATAATTTTGTTCGAATACACGACTAAAAAACGGTCGGAGATGAGGCTTGAACTCCGGACCACCAAACCAGAATGCATGTTGTTACGGTCACCACTCCAAAAAGATGCTTTGAGTTTTGAATATATACTAGGGCTTAGCAAATACGCGAACCAATATTCCGTCATTTTTGACGGGTTACAGCCAGTTAATATTATTTTTTAACATACCTACTGATAATAAGTATTATTGAAACATTTTTAAAAGTTTACGAAATTTCTTTGATTAATTAATATAATAAAATATACTGTTCGCTTTTAACCAAAAGTTATTTTCTTTGCCTACTGTGTAGTTTTAACTAATAGAGGTTGTTAAGATATGAATTAAATAAATTAATAATAACAAAATTTCAGAGAAAACTGGAAAACATTTGAGATAGTTTTCATCCAACAGGGAATAGAAAATTGCTGATATCGATGACGATGATGTTGTTGTTGATGTTTTTTTTTAAAGTAAAATCAAATCATCAATGCAAAAGTATCGTAGGTCAGCAATAGCGTACCATTGTAGTCTCTTGGAAAAAATATTCTTAATTATATAAATTGTTTTGCAATTATCCATCGCTATCCTGAATTCCGGTAATTTTACAAAGAGCATATTATTATTGTTGCAATTACCTGATGCAGCACCGCTCGGCTACCAGAACACGCATGCAAGAAATTGTCTTCGACGAATGGAAAGACGTCATCAACCGTAATCGTGCTACCGAAGGATTCAATGGACAGCAATGCACAGGTGAGAATCAGGTGACATGAAGAATAATAATAAACGTATTACATGATTTTGTTACCTCAAATTAAAAATAAACATTAAAGTAATTTTGTAAAACTAATGAATGATTATTTTATTATCATCCGGAATACGTCTCTCTGCCAAATTTTAGAGCGATCGTTGGTCAGAAAGTTGGTCTAATATTTTCAAAACAAGTTTTGTCCGTATCCCTGACAGGCAGAGCTAAAGTGAATCTAAATGAAAGCGCGTAAAAAACAATTCCACCGAACCTATATAGGGTGTCTCGCAGCTAGTATCAAAAACTTCAAGGTAGTCTTCTTCATTCGATTTTAATAGAAAATATTTTTTGCACTTTCGATGAAATGTCGACAGATACGGGGATAAGTGACATCAAAACACACCACGAAACACCTTACCGGGAATCGAACCCGGAACCACGGTGTGGGAATCTAGTGTCATGCCCACTGGGCTGCGAGGGCCGCCAGTACGCCTACAAACCCTATGTATTCGTTGCCCAGCCTATGTTATCTAGACAGTGATGAGTGTATGTGGTAATTTGTTTTCGTTTATTGACGCGCTGACAATGGAATTCTATTATGATTATCAATGGATGTAAGTAAACCTGTAAACGAAAAATCCCAATAATAATAATTTCTTGTCTGTCTGTCTGTCTGTTCGTAAATTCATGTAACGTTCGTAACTTATTCAATAAAAACTTTTTTTTCTGTCTTTTATAAATAAATAAATACTTTTTATTTAGGAATCGTCAAGTTAAAGGACCGTCATTTTTGACGGATTACAGGTAAAATAAATAAAACCGAATTGCAGGTCACCCTTCAGCTGGTCCGATGACATCTAAGAAAGGTCGCAGGAAGCACCTGTAAGCGGCGGACAAAGAATAGAAAGGAAGGACGTGAAAGGTCCTTCTTGCATACTCTCCGCTCGATTGGTGATGTGGACGTAAAAAGGGATACTTAGGGCGGAAAGTGACGAAAACAGTTGAGTCGAAACGTCAAAATCTGGTTTGACATGACTCCGGGCGGATGGCAGCCATTAAAATGTAATTTCTTCTCCTTTATCACCGAAACAATTACTATTACTCGACTCATTCGCCGGAACTGTCTTGCAAGCGCGCGCACACACCTACACACTCTCACCATACACACGTGCACACTTGTATATTATTTTTGAAAAAAATATATATAATGTATCTGAATATTCAGAATTAATTACAGTTTAATGAACTAATTTTTTATTAATAAATTAAGCGTTGTTTCGTTTACAGAGTGGAAGTTCATGATTAACACAATGATTTATACACAACGTTTTATTCCACTAATTTGAGGTATATAAGCCTAAGCGCTTTCGATGGACACAACCATCATCTTCAGAGGCAGAGAGTTCTAATATTGCCTCTGAAGATGATGGTTGTGTACATCGAAAGCGCTTAGGCTTATATAACTCAAATTAGTGGAATAAAACGTTGTGTATAAATCATTGTGCTAATTTATATTTATTTATTTTTTGTTCCCCGTGAATTAAATATATTCATTTATTTTAAAGTGTCCTAATTATAGTTCATTTCCCTTTCAAATATGTTTTAATTTTATCTTTTATATTTACTTTTTGATTTATTTTATCTTCTTATCTTGGGTGTTATATTGGGTTAATTTTCTTATTTACTTTATTATTAATTTGTTAAAGGTTTCTAATTATTACTGTTTGCTTGTGTTCTAATACTTAATAATAACACAGATATTTCTAGTGAGACAGATATTCCAACCAAAATTTTATATTTAAATTAAATAGAAATATACAAATAGAAATAAAATAAAAAATATTGTTCATTTCTCTTTGTTTTATTTATATTATTATTTATTTCATTATTTACATTAAAACGTGTATTATGTTAGGTATATAAAAATCCTTGTAATATAAATTGTAAAATCCTTGTAAAATTAAAAGCAGACTAGGAAGATGATTAAAAAATAAATAAAAAAATTCGTAAAAAATGTAGATGCGAACACAAAATACATGTCGCATATCGTGATGTAATAGAATTTCATCAACAGGTGAAGTATCGAACTAAAGTAATCTACTACTGTCAATGAGAGAATCTGATTATCTGGAAACTAGTAGAGAAAAAATAAAATAATATATTATAAAAAAAGGCACCATGACCAAACCTAAAAAATCGACCTGAGGATCGGCACATGGAACAGGATGGATCAGCAGTTTTGTCGAAAGAGAATCTGAACTAGTAAATGAAGGCGCAATGGGTCCACGACCCGAATAGAATAAGGGGAATTAGAGGAGAGAGAGAGATGTTATAAAAACTCAGGCAGAGATAACAGTAGATATAATTAAATATTTTCTTAATCTATTATTATAGATGTTTCACAGAGATGAAACTATATATTTTTTTATTAAGGGAGAGTAGGTATAGACGTCTTTACGGGTGTACCATCTATAATATACCTACATTAATTGATTATTGATATCCCTATGACAACAATCCAGTTCTGTTCTGAAAAATTTGGACATACTCAAAATATTATATTATTATATGATTCGCTACAATGTAAATGCCAAATCAATCAATAATATATTTTTTAAATTCTCTATAAGAACCCGCGTGTAGAGAAGGAGTTAAGTTATAAATTCACTAGATGTAACCCGTCAATAATGCCGGTTCCTAAGGAATAAATATTTATATAAAAAAAAAACTGGTCGTCTCCAGAGAGATATTTATGTATGAGAAATGTGGATGGAGTCTTTTATACGATGGCTCAGAAATTTTTTAAAAAACTAAAAATATATATAAATATATAAAGGTATCATTACCAGTTGCGAAATCTATGTATACTAAATAGTAAACGAGAAAAAAAAAACAACAGATGTCTCTAGCATAGACAATTGAAATATACAAAATATTCCTTGATTTCGAACATATATAAAGAACTTTAAAAAATTTGATAATGTGTGGATTTTCTTACTATGGAATTGGTGAACATTGCGTTGTGTAGAGAGACCATTTAAACCGGCTCATACTGGTTGTAAGCCTTGACCCATCATATAAGAGACTTCCATCCACGTTTCTCATTTATACATAGCTTCGTCTCCGTGAGACTTCTATAATTTATCCAAATTGATTCAATAGTTATTATTGTCAATGTCTTTATATAACATATTACAGAAAAAGTGAAAACCCCTCGCATAATACCGTCTTCAAAATTGCAACTAACTCATTTGCTTACGTCAAAATCAGTCCTTTGCAATAACGAATGTACAAAGATTAACCACGAGGCAGCCATTAAAAACAAAAGTACATTCCCTACACGAGGAATCACAAATCACCCCCACCCCTTTCACCGTGCCCATCTGCCTAATGCACCTCCCAGCCAACCCCTGCAGTCTTTACATGTCTTGCCTTATGCTAATAGCCAAAAATATTTGCGATGGGGAGTTAGTCGGTCTGTTTATGGGCGATAAATTATTGAACCTCAATATACGTAACATTGCAAATGAACTAAGTAAGGAGGCCTGCATTATAATTCTTACTTTCTATATTTAATAAAAATTTTAATTAACCCCGTGTTCTTAAAACGACAATTTTCTTCATCGGGGTGATAAATATTCTTTTTTTGTAATAACAACTTTTTAAAATTAAAATGATGAATTATTCATAACTTTTAAAACTTAATTATACAAACATAAAAAGTATATTTATTATTTTTTCAATTGATTGAGCAACATTGTAGATTGACATTTTAAAAAAATATTGATT
Organism: Agrypnia vestita; assembly: GCA_016648135.1. Taxonomy (NCBI): domain Eukaryota; kingdom Metazoa; phylum Arthropoda; class Insecta; order Trichoptera; family Phryganeidae; genus Agrypnia; species Agrypnia vestita. The sequence continues at coordinate 92,297 of JADDOH010007516.1, forward strand.
ATTTTATTTGTATATATCCACTTTTATGTGAATTTTTTTTTCGCCAAAAAAAAACTCACATAAGATGAAAAAAAAAACTCACATAAAAGTAGATATATACAAATAAAATAATCAATATTTTTTAAGTATATTTATTGACCATAAAACCGATTTGATAATACAAGAAGTTATAGGTACATTTAAAAAGAATGTTAGTATTTTGTATTAAGAATTTTCTTTACAATAAAAAATAAATCATTTTAATAATAGCGCTTTCAAAAATAATTTTTTAGGAAGAAATAATAGAAGATTTAAAGTTTTAAGAACAATTGTATGTATTATTTTACTCACATTACCCCTGACCATATTATTTCTAATAGTTCCAATTTAAGACCAACATAATTTACATGTAATATAGATAGACCTTCTCTTTAATAGAATGATAATTTTTCATTAAATGATTCGGAAATTCTGAAAAATCATGATTTTTTTTTACAATTAAACGACTCATTGATCCCTATGTTAAAACTGTGAGCTATGTTTCAGAAATAAAATTCAGTATAATCTTGAAAACTAAGTTTATAGTTACTAGAATTATTAAATTTATCATCTTTGTTGTGTTTTAAATTTAAGAGAAATGTTATGATTGTCATTCTCTCCTTAAAGATTGTCAAATAAATTGCTAATAGACTAGTTAACCCCTTAATTCAAGAATATTAAAATAGAATATAGAGAAAAAAAAGGATCGCTGAGATGATTTGGTCATATGGAACGCGTGAGTGAGGAAAAGAATTTTAAAAGCAAAAAGAACAGAGGGCGTAAGCGAAAGACCCGACAATATCAGATAAAACAAATATTGGAGGATGACACTCTTAAAAACTTTATCAACCGTAGATCATGCATGAGAAGATAATATTCTAATGTAGCCAAAGCAAAATACGGTATGCTAAATAAGTGAAATGTGGCGTTATATTCTCTCTGCCTGCCTCTGCGGTGAAATGGCGCGATTAGTAAAATAGTACAAAGGATGAAAGTAGACTGAATGTGGTCACTAAGGCGCATATGTGAAAATGTATGTACGATATAGATATAAATGAACAAATTTTTACTCGTGGAGTTAAAATAGTTGTGTTGAGGTAGATACGAGTGAGCAGAGGATAGATAAGGACGTCCTGAATGGAGGCAGGAAGTCCTAAAGCAGAGGACAGTAGTCCTAGACGTAATCCAGGACAGATAACAGGACAGCTAAACTAAGATAAAGATAATAATAAAGAGGAGAGCTGACCCCAACAATTGAAGACGACAGTGAGTTGGGATGAAGCCAGAAAGAAGAAAAGCAGAGGATAGTAAAGAAAATATGAGTCGAGTATTTAATGCAATAGAAAAAGATGTCCTAATATGACTGTTAAAACAAATATTGTAAAAGAACGCAGTTGAAAGCCTGCAAACGAAAGGCATGCATAAGAAGATGTATGAACATGAACGAGGCAATGAAGGAAGACAGGGCTTAACCAGTCAAACTTATGTTCCTTGATTGGATTCATCAGCTTCGACAAAGTAGAGTTGACCATACCAATTCTCCATCAGTCATCGCCATTTATTGAGACGAGATAAAATCATGACTTTGCATAAAAAACATTAGGTTTTAGCATTGTGAAGTGTTTTTATGGTGGTGTGAATAAACAACCCTTGAGTGATAACTATTTGACCACCGTCTTTACATTAATTTACTTAGTTGTTAAAAAAGGCACATAAACCTTACCTTAGATATCCCAGAAGCCTCCAGTTCACTAAGATGTACCCCAGACGGGGTCGGGGAGTCTCCCACTCCAGGGGACGAAATTCATTGTTCAAGATTCGCGATGTTAACCCTATAGGAGATAAATCTTCGGAACGGAAACCATTTGGCGCCCTTCTGCAGGGGAGGCGCGCAGGGGGTTGATTTCCACCCGCGACTAAAGGGTTGAAATTACAATACTCTAATTACCGATGTTCTTTTCAATGCAACCTAAGTACCACGATCGAGATCGACTCAAATTATCGATTTGTTTTCTTAACATTAATATGAATATACCACGTATTTACAAATTAAAGAATATGTTTATTGATTATTTATCATATTTTGTACGCAGTAAATATTTGAAAATTGCACCAAAAATCACTTGAATACATGAAATCATCATTATTTATTTTCTTCTTTATGTTACTATTTAAAATAGTGGCCAAAATTAGAATAAAAAACATTATTCGAAGAATAAAACTAAAATTTACTCAAAAAATAGGTGAAATAATTTATAAATTAATAATTGCTCATTAAGATAAATTATAGAAGTCTCACACAGGTGAAGCTATTAATATGGGAAACATTTATGGAAGTAGTTATAGGGTGACCCCGGGTTTATGATCTGTTTGAGCTGTCTTAAGTGATCACTTTACACAATTCAACGTTCACCATTTCCACCGTAAGAATATCCAAAATCAGTTTCTTTCATATATTCGAATGGACTATGCTAGAAAACTCAAACCAGAAAATTCTGAACGGTCGTGAAATTTAACCCAGCAATATTTTTATGTTATTGACATCTATGGTAATTTACATGGTAAAGTATGCGTAGATTTAGCAGCTGGTAATGATACCTCTATATTTTAAAAGTCGAATATTACGAAGTATTCTTTTCAATGTATACATGATGTTCTTCATAACTTTTTGACATATGCACTAGAATACGCCTGGAAATTATTATTTTCGATTTCTTTTATAAACTTGTATATATTATAAATGATAAAACTTACGTACGTTTTTAGAGTTACTAGATTTTGTGCTTCGTCTCCGTGAGATATCGGTGAACGTTGCGTCAAATGATCACTTCAGCTAGCTCGTACAGGTCATAAGCCAGGACCGTCCTATAAAAACTTCCATACACGCTTCCCATATAAATAGCTTCGTCACTGTGAGGCTTCTTTAATTTATCTTAATTAATAATTATCCATCTGTGGGCCAAATGAAAATTGTGTTTTCAGAACGTATATATAAAAATATTGTTTAAAAAAATTGTGTATATTTTTTTGTAGCGTAAATAAATAATTTATACAACTTGCGTAATATTGTCGTATTATTATTATTAACTGATTGCTCATAGTTATCTTTCAGTGCATAAAATATAACTAGTGCTTAATGTTAAATAATTTCTCGCATTCGCTAGACGCGATCTAACTAAACCTTTAATTTCTAAGAATTATAACTCTCGATACATTAAATTACCTTTATCTTAAGAACACAGTAGCGAACACCCCCCTTATTCTCCAACTTAACCCCCCTTAGTTGTATGCACACAATGCCACTCAACTATCGCGCATTGTATTACCTTTAGTTTGTACGCCACTGAGTTAAGTCTAATGCAAATGTTGCTTTTCTTTACACAGTGTCGGCTCGTGGTAATTTGTGACGACAATTTTATTGTCGCGCTATATTTTCCGAAGGTGTAGGCAGCGATAATCTAGTTGCCGTTACATAATGCAAAAGATTTTAAGGAATTGGTTACAAATGGAAACAAGTGATGGTCATTTCAAGAATAACTAAAGTACAGAAAAATAAATATGGTGATTCTTGGTACCGGGATCGACGAAGCAACGACAGACGGACGGACATACACACAACTTAATTATTATAATTGGGATAAATAAATAAAAGCTTCAACAACCTAAGAGCGGGGATGACAAGATGTATGAACGTGGCCGAAGAAAAAGTGGTATAACCAGATAGAAGATTGTGGTATTCTATCCTCTCTGTCTTTTCCTGCGGAGAAACGACATGATGGTTAACTCGTTGGTTTGTTATTTAGATCAATATTTAGTATTCAAATTGAATTATATACAGGGTGTACCAGAGATAGCAGCAGAAACTTGGCCGGTAGATTTCTGACTTTGTTATGAGTCTAAAATGTTCAAGGAACCAAGACCTAATATCAATAGTTATGGAGGTATGCAATATCAAAGTTTGCATTTTTTTTTTCAATATTTCTTACTTATTTTTTGCAAAAAGTTGAACTAGAAGCAGATACTAGAAACTCGTCTCCCTCCCTGATAATTTTTATCATGTATATTATATACATCACGATCCCCTTTATGTCTATGTTAAAGCTAAATTTGGAACAATCGTTTAAATGATGTTTTATCTGTCATTGTCAAATTGACTTATCTATGATTGTGTCCTATTTCTGTTATCCTTTAATTGAGGGAGACATTTAACTATTTTTTTTGTATTTCATCTTATCAAGCAATAGTGTGTCCCTGTTGGATGACCGAATTAAATAAAATAAAAAAAAACATAAAAATATAAAAATAAAAAATTATAATAATAAATTGTTTTCATTATATTTTTTTTGTTATTTCTGCTGTATATCACACACATGTTAATTACATATGCCCGTTTCGTTCAGGAAAACCTGTATATTAGTCGATAGGTCCCTCGCAGAGTGCAGCGCCGGGACTCCCCGCGCCACCAGCCCCCAGACGGTACATTACACCCCCCCCCCAGCCCGATTGTATCGCGGTGCAGACGCATCTGTTTGTACTCTGTAAAGAAAGACACACGACTCATTATCGAGACGGCGGGGACGATTTACGCCCCACCAGATACGGCGGCGAAATTCATTGTTTTTCAAATGCCCCGAAGTAAATCGAAGATGCTTCCCTGGTCTGAATTAATTTAATTTCTTCTTCTTCTTTTTGATGTGTAACATCATTCCCCTCGCTTTCCTGCAATCAGTGAAAATGGACGGAAACGCGTAACAGGAAACAAAACGCGCGCAATTTCGTTTGTCAAAAAAAAATAATCATCATTTACAAACAAATCAATACAAAGAATAGCAAATTCTGCTTATTACTGAACATTTGGTCATATGGATAATTCTTACTTAACTACCGATTCCAAAATACAATTTAATTTTTTTTTAAATCATTACATATTTCTTTGGATTGTGTGAAATTTCTTCTTCTTCTTCCTTTTAATAGATATTTGTGATCCATTCATCAGAAGATAGCGCCTCTTGTAAGATGGATTTCATTTTTTGGGAGGTCTTCCGTGAGGCTGACTTCCTTCCTGGGTTTCAATCCGTGGGATTGGTTTGCAGCAAGGCACATCTTCTCCATTCTGCTCGGTCTCCGGCGGTCCTCTTCAGCTCTGTGTAGGAGGCACAATTCAAATCTTGGCACACTTGCTCAAGATATTCACGGCGAGGGCGTCCTCTGGCAATCTTTCCCTCTACCATTCCCTCCAGTATAGTTTTGAACAGATTTTCATGGCGTAAAATATGCCCCATCCATTTTGCACGCCTTTTCGAGATGGTATTCATCATGTGCCTGGTTTCATCGATCCTGCTGAGAACCTCTTCATTCGTAATGTGGTCTCTCCAGGAGATTCCTAGGGCACATCTGTAGGTCCACATCTCGAAGGCTTCTAATCGAGGCTGACTATGTAATACGATAAAAGGGAGTCTGGTGCTGTCCATTCTCTGGACATGACCATACCAGTCCCTCCTTCGCTGTCTACTCCATCGTACAATGTCATTAGCCTCACACATCTCTCTTATTCTGGTGTTCCTCACGCGATCTCTGAGCGCCTTACCTGCTATCATCCTCAATGTCTTCATCTCGGAATGTGGAATGTGTATCCATGTTTTATTGCTAATAACATTCATTACTGTTATTTTACTTATTTAATTACTTGCCTTCTCAATTACTTTATTAGATAAGGAGGGCAGAATGCCATACAACTCTTGACTTAAGTTTTACATTTGTTGGTCGTTTTTTTATATACGTATTATCATCTCGCGTACTAACGACCAATATATAATTTATCTAATCATGCCATGTCTTTCTTAAACACCTTATTTTTCCATCGCCTCATTCCTTTTACCATCCTTCCCTCACCCACACGTGCCACATTCCTAAACCATTATAATAACATCAACGCGAGATAAAGAATCACCGATGAAAATAATATTGTTAACAGATTCTGGTATTCCGACAAAAACCGAAAAACTCGTTTTATGCTGAAAAAATAAATGCCTCTAACATGCATAATAATTACTATTAAGTAATTAATGGTAAATCTCTTATCTTTTTCTGTATCTAGAATCTACCGCGGTTCAATGCCTTTGGTCCAGGGATGCTGGTGATGACACGCTTCCGAGAAGGAAACTGAATATTATTTCTGGTAAAAGTGTCTAAACATGTTTATCTTTTATGTCTTCATTAGTAATATTATAAACTATATTTAATATAAATTCAGTATTTATTACATTATTACGAAAAAATAGCAGGTGCCTCTTTGGCGGCACCTACATGGAAATCTAACAAGACCATCAAGACGAAAATGCGTCACTGAAACCGCTCCTATCGCTGGTTGGAGAGCGAATTAGGACATACATTAAGGCTGGACATTCACTGCAAATGCATATTTCGGCGTTTTTTTATTATTCATTTATATCAGAATATATACTGTAGACTGCAATTATAAAACAGAATTCCGTTGGCAGCGGCGTCATTTATTGGCGCATTTCATAGTTTGGATTTTTTATTTTTATATAATAATTGAGGTGTTTTTATGTAAAAAAACTTACTTTTATTAAGAGATTAAAGCCTAAATATATAGGAATAAATAGAATTTACTGTTTAAAATCATCTCTTTAAATAAATAAATAGTATTTTAAAATCAACAAAAAACGTAAAAATTTCTTGCAAATTTAAAACATTATAACTTTATTAATATTAAATATTTCTTGATTTCCTTAGTAAAAGTTTTAAATAATAATGAATTCGCGTACATATAAATATTCATTAAAAAATAGCGCCGCCTAGGACACTAAAAACAATTTTTAGGCTGCGGCCTATTGATTAATGCTTATATTTTATTAATTATTGTAAATAATGTCCAGTTTATATATAATAAAAAAAGTTTTATCTAAGTAATTGCTCTAAAAAAATTACAGTTTAGATATAAATGAATAATAAAAACCCACATTTTCGTAAAAAAAAACGCCGAAATATGCATTTGCAGTGAATGTGCCGCCTTAAAAGTTTATAGTAAACCAATTTATTTACCAGTGAATATAGCAAAATTGCATAACCGACGAATGACCGCCTAATAAATATCTACCGATGATTTCGGGAAATTATTTTTCACTTTTAATATATCACAAAATAATATGTTTAATCTCCGATATTACGTGACGATATTTGCAGAAAGCAGGATCGTTGAGTTTTGTTGTTTGTTTCGCTTACTCGTAATTTTTTCAGATCGGATTTTTCTCTTTTCGGAATTTTCTTCAGCGTTCTATAATGCGCGCACGTGCGTTGGGGATCCGAGATTTACCATTGCAAAAATCACTAGTCAGGCTTACGTTACTATATTGATTATTATTCATCTACGTCTTCTTCATCTTTTATTAGATCCTTGATCTGTGTTGACAGGTCAGTCCTGGTCTTGTGACGAGGACGTCCAGCTCTCCTTCCATCTCTTCGGTGGTCTCCCAGACGGTCGGCGCCCCTCTGAATTCCCGCGCATCACGACTCTGGGAAGTCTTGTCTGGTCCATTCTCCCGACATGGTCCCTCCAGAAACGCCTTCTCTTCCTGCTCCATCGTACAATTCCTTGTATGTCGCATTGCGGATTTCCATATTGGGTACTCTGTCTCTAAGGGTCTTGCCCGCAATGGGTCTTAGGATCTTCATCTCTATAGAGGTGTTTAGTTCTCACGGTGCGTGTCCGCTTTGTTTCCATACCGTATTTTATGATTGGTCTTATTTATTATTATTATTATTAATTTCATTAATAAAAATATACTTTATTATCACCACTTATTTACTGAAAATATCAATATTCATATAATAAAAGAAAATATAATATCATATTTTCGTGTATTGGAAAACCTAGACAATCAGAAACAAATGCGCATGCGCTAAAGTCGAATACTTTCAAACTTTGTGGATACGAAACGAATAGAATCCACTATTGCTGGTATATGTGTGTTCACGTGATTCATAGATGTTCAAAAGTTGAAAATGTTAATTTATTTCGAATCGCTCCATACACACGCCTTTTGTTGTGTGTGTTATGACTGGTCTCTAAAGTACAGGACGATTTTATTTGCAGCAGGGCTGTTTGCTCCAAAGCTTTTGACTCTAAGGGCTTGTTCAGACACAATGGGAACCGCGCGGTTTCAGAAACGCGTGGGATCCGCGCGGGACTTATTTATGTAGGTATTTAAGTAATCGTTCAGACGTAACTGCCACTCAACGCTAGAAATGCAAAACTATGGAGCCTATCAACTTCTGCTGTCATTTAGCTTGCGTCACCATCGCGCATCACCATCATCGCAATCATCACAAACTTCTGGCTCGCAGTCGTCTACTATAATATATATTATACTATAATATATATTATACTACTATAATAATATAATAATAGAACATATGTATGCAGATTTTGATGAACAATAAATAAATTTCTTACCTCAAAGTTACTACGAGTTTTTCTTCTGGTAACACGCTTGCCCTCATGTGTGTTTCAGAGCTGGAAATACGTTCCCTGATCAGTTCAATTAGTTCATCAAAAGATTTTATTGATTCAAATACTCACAAAAATTTCCCTCAAACATTCTCAATTTGGGATATAACGCTCGTTCAGAACGCGGGAATCGCGTGGGAATTGCGCGGTTACGTCTGAACGATCACATAAATACCTACAAAAATAAGAACGGCCGTGGATCCCACGTAGGGAATGCAATCCCGAGTCGGGATTGTCTTTTTGGGATCCCTCGAGATTAGAATTTCCCAATCCCGCAGGATCCCTACGGATCGGGATTCCGAATATTTTTGTGTTTGTTTTTTAAGTACTTACTTCAAGCTGTATATACATATACAATTAAACATAAAAAAACATAAAAAATGCTGATCAATTCCGATAATCTCGATAATCTCGTTCGATTTTTCGGTTTGGGATTGATCTCGTAAAATGCTTCGAGATCTCGCGGGATCCCGATCACGCGGGATCGGGATCGCATTCCCTAATCCCACGCAATTCCGAAACTGCGCGGTTCCCGTTGTGTCTGAACGAGCCCTAAATGTTACGTATTGACCGTGTACGAGTCGGTCACTTAATACTGGATGCACCCAAAACTGCCTTTTTTTTATGAGCAACCACAGTAAACATAGTATCTCTTCGTCGACGCATTTTCAAACTACTGACACTCCAATCGCTTACTAACCGCCGCTGTCTGAACACACGACACAAATTGCGCGGTCCCCACGTTTCTGAACCAGCGCTAAGCTACAAGCACGTATGGAGCGACCGCGCCTGGTATACCGTATGATTATAAACATGAAAATACTGATAAATATGTAAAACTTGATCCACGGAGTAGCCATTACGCAACACATAAATTACCTGTAATTCTTCGCGTCGAACATGTCTCCCGCGGTACAATTAGCATATTCACGCTTGTTCCCGGGTTTGGGGAAGACCCGCCCGCCAGCAGCCAACAGCCGGTCAATGCGGAGGGCCCATGAAATTAGGCACCTTGCCACCCATGGCTACAGACAAAGAGAGCCATGATTATTCCCTGACTAATTGATGGTTCAGATTGAGAAGAATGAACAATGGACAATGTTTCAACTAGTTTCTGCGTCCAAATTCACGTTACCTTAAAACGCTGTTTGTAAAAACCTAACTTGAGATACAAATTACTCTCATTTGGTAGTGTGACCACACGCATTTAATTGACTTTATATTTATTAATTTTAATTATTTAAAAACTTTGTGTCAACCACTTGGAGTGGTTTATACAAAAAATGACTCTAAATGGTTTACGCAAAGTTTTTAATTAATTAAAATTAATAATAATTATGTCCAACTACAAAACAAACGCTATGTACGTAGGTAAGTGTGGTTATACTTCTTTCCATTTAATAAAGACAATCGAATTAGTATTTCTAAGCCTTGTGTACGAGGCACATCGTTTCGTTGTGTTGGTGTTTATACCCGTAAACACCAACACAACTAAACAATGCGCGTCGTAATACTAATTCGGCTCATACATACTAATTCGATTGTCTTTCTTAAATGGAAAGAGCTGCTAACATTTTCCAGAATTGATAGAAAAAGAAGAATAGAATATAAACTTTATATTCTCGCCTACAGATGCGAACATTTGTAGTTCTCGAAACTAGTCGTGTATAACTTAAACTCAAAAGTTATCTAATACAAGTATTTTATTTATATATAAGACCATGATGGTCTTATACATAAATAACTAAAGTGGAGGCTCTAGACGAAAAATAGAAGCGTCGGAAGACCTCCCAAAAAGTAGTCTGACGACATTGTCCAGCAAGCAGGAAGAACCTGGATGCGAAGGGGGAAAAACAGAGATGATAAGAAGATAATGGAAGAGGCCTACATCCAGCAGTGGAGGGAAAAAGGCTAAGGAAGAAGAATAAGAAGAATAAAAAAATGATAAGATAATTAAAAATATACACATATTTATGGCCAGAAATTGAGTACTCTTTGATTCTTTTTTCCATAAAAAAATCAACAAACATACCAAAATACGTGTGTTTCGATGGTCTACAATAAAATAAGCATTAAATATAATATAAATAATATAATAATATATAGCTACCGATGTAAAGATACGTCAGGAACAAGTTTGACAAAGCAACGATAAAAAAATGTGCCAATTTGACCGATACAGCCCGCAAAATTTGATCGAACTTAAAACATAACTTCTTCCTCTTAGAGAGAGAAGTTTATTAATACATAATTTCTACGTCCATTGCATTTATGGTCATCGCATTCTGATAATAATTTATTCTAAATTATTGTATGTTTGCGCTACACTGGCAAGATAAATTCGGTTTTAATTAATTTGGGTTTGCAATTAAGTATGGAGAATTTTTAATTGTCGGTTTAGCTATGAGTGGTGTAATGACCGACTAACGCGTAATACTATGCGGCAGCTAGTAAATATACCAGTTCGATAATAAACTAACATATTCACTTTTGTATGTATAATAATTCCCTGTGAAATGAATTTATTAGAGATGTTAAAATTATTCCACCGGAATCATTTTGTAGTCTGATTGACGTCATCAAAAAATCTCTATGTAGTGCAGCCTCTTAGCCTTAGAAATAGCAGCCAATTTATCACAAAAAGGCCAAATAGTTGGCGTAATAGCCAATAAGACAAATTATAGAAGACTCACAGAGACGAAGCTATGAATATGAGAAACGTGTGTGAAAATCTTTTTATACAATGGCCCAGGGCTTACAACCTGTATGATCTGGCTTAAGTGATCACTCTACACAATGCAACGTTCACCAATTCCATTGTAAGAACATCCACGCATAGTCAAATCTTGAAAGCTCTATATAGATACATTTTCAAATATGAGGGTCTTTCTTTTATTTGAATGGACTGTGCTAGAGACATCTGTAGTCTTTTATCATGAACTATTATAGATAGATTTTCATATCTGGTAATTATACTTCTATATTTTTAATTTAGAGTAATAAGCATGTACTTTCTTAATGTATACCTACATGAAATTCTTTCGAATTATTTTAACATATCTACTAGAATACGCCTAAAAATCAGTTTTAATTTTTTTTTTATTCCTTTATACACTGGTATATATTTTAACAATATTTTTAAATGAACATATATTCCAAGAACACAGACTGAGACTTCTATAATTTATCTTGATAGCTTGATCATCCCTCTGGGGACAAAATACATTAACTGTGTTCTAGCAACATACCTGCATATAAAAATACTGGCATACAGTCGTTTACTAGTCCATGACCGCAGTCACTACAGATTTCCATTCATCCCAAACGCTTTTGACGCGGGTTACCCCCAAAGAAATCAATACTAACATATATATATATATATATATATATATATATATATATATATATATATATATGTATATATAATTAGTAAGACATTATATAATCACATTAATAATAGGATGTTACTGCGGAGTAATTGGAAACGCAGTCTAAAACTGCAAATAAATAAAAACACATTGTGGTGCTATATATTTTATAAGCATAGTTCACTGGTTATGAATGAGATTTATTTTAATGATTTTTGACATTACAATTTTATTCAATCTTATATATTTCATTAATAATCGAATTAGTCTTTGGGACCGACCAAGTAGAAATGTCACTAGTATGTTGATAAAGATGTAGAGCAGTTAAGAGGTATCTCGCATCCGTAAACCTTATACAACAAAACAATGCGCGTATTACGCACTGTACCCGCACTAACTCAATTGCAAGCTTATATGAAAAGACCTATACCTATTGATACAATGGAGAGGTATAAGGAAGAGTCGAGGGAAGCCGTTCCCTCGGAAGATTACCGACTAGATGAAGAGATCTCGTGTAGTATGCAACTAATTTGTCAGTTCAGGAAAGAACGAATGGCGTCAGATAGTTATGGCCGTGGTATCTATGTTATCGGTGACCATGACTGCTCTGCCTAGCGAAGAAGAATAACAAATCCATCGTAAAATATCTAGGCTAACCGCAGATCTCTCTTTTACCTACCACAAAATACAATGTACATATGTACATACCGAAGAAATGTTGCCAAACGTATTGTGAATGATTACGTTTGACGGAAACAAAACGATTGCGCGGCAAAAGAGTGCATAAATGGCGGCCGGTCGAACAAAATGGCCGCGCTAAATGTGGCATCAAAACAATTTGTCTATTCCTTTGTGGTTCACTCGGATGTTTTAGTGTCAAAATGCTGGCAGCGCTTAGCTGATCTACATGGGCGGAACGTCGGCAGGTAATCGCTGCGAGCATCAAGGAGACATTTCATCAAGTAAAGTGAATGAGGAGCGTTTAGAAAACTGCTCCAAAAGAGTGCTAAAATCAATTATTACTAATATTTATTCCAGAATGTAGGGAGGTTCGTGCAATCCCACACATTCCATATAAAGTAGGTACATACATTAAAATATTATATAAAATAAAAGAGAAATAAGAAAATCATATAAAATAGAGGAGAAAACCAGTATCAATATTGGAAGAGAAGAAAAAAAAACAAGAAAATATCGTACAATATCGTATATTAGCGGCTTTAGCGAGCGATGGTAAGTCGATTATGAGGGATCAGTATCTGTCTCCAGTGTGCATCGATGCTGGAAGCTGGAGCAAGGCGGGCTTCCAGGATAAGGATATTTCCGGAGCTGTATATCCTTTCCCTCATTCCTGCCACCCTGGATCTTATGAGGGCTGCAAAGTTGGGAACACGCCCCTCGGTGAACATATCGGAAGCGCTGCAATATCTGGAAAGGCCAAACATCATACGGAAGGCGTTGTTGTATTGTATGCGAAGTGTTTCTATGCTGCTCTTTTTATAATTTGTCCAGAGTTCACATGTATATAACGTTACACAGAAGGCAAGGAAGAGCGTTCTTTTTACAGCGGTGCTACGAAGACGTAATCTTCTACACAGCATTTTCGCTTTTACACTGAGAGCTCGTCTTTGCCTGTCAATATCGTCGTCGTCCATTAGATTATTGGTAATTATGTGTCCTAGGTATTTTGTTTTTTCGGTCACGGTCATCAATTCTTCTTCTTGTGCCGTGTTCTATCGAAGAGTAACGGCCAAGTTGCAGTATTCTGAATTACTTTATATATGTACATGTTGTACGCGACGCGATTCGCCGCGTACGTGGGGGGTGGCGGGATTTTGGTCGGAAACAGGGATAAGGAATAGGAAGGATTAAAGGAAATAACGAGACGAGATAATGGACTGTATTGGGTCGAGAAGGCAGGGATCGTTGTATGCGACGCGATTTGCCACGCACGTGGGGATGAAGAGGTAATATGTGGAGGGAAATGGAATTAGGAAAAGGAAAGGTTAAGTGAAGTGACGAGACGAAAAATGGACTTTATGGTCAAAAGGAAGGAATGTTTCGACTCACCTTTGTCTCTTGGTATCCTTCCAGATGTCACCTCACCAGAAAATACTGTTTCACTCGGTTTATCCGTTGTCCGGCGGTTACGAGACGAGAAATATGTTTACAAATGCACTGTTCAACACAAGACGAAATTTTACAGGGCAGGAGGCGAGAAAGTGTGTTCTGCCGCTTTTGTAACGAGAATAGCGAGAGTAGTCGAAACGAAAGGTAAAGGTACACTGGTACTTGGGAGGGTAGGATGAATTCTTCGATAGAGACCAGTCAGTGTTGCCACAAAAGAAAAAGAAACAATATTCTACAGAATCGACTTCTGTGCCAACGTGACGTCACGAATATCGAACACATGTAAATAATAAATCAGCATACTGCAACAACTGTAGTCAGCAACAACTACAATCAACATACTGGTATATATGTAAATGACAGGCGTACGACTAAGAGACAGTCTAAGTCCATTTATGTTTAATTTGCTAATGGATGAACTGATAGAAGAGATCCAATTGCCCCAACTAGGATATAGGATGGGAGACGAAATTATCAGTGTGATCTGCTACGCAGACGATACTATAATCACAGCGGAAAAAACATTAGAAAAAGACTTACAAATTTTGGTTGACAGACTAAACAATGCTCGTAAGAAATACAACATAATAAGCCCAAAACATGTAGCCTGACAATAGAGAATAAACCATAGAACAGATCAACATCTTCAGAGATCAAAAAATACAAGCCAAAGTTAACAAGAAAGCGGCAATTTCTGGTGCACTAAAATCAACAAATTAAAGTAAAAGTAAATAAATGGCCATAAAGAGCTATAAAACATGCCTCAGATAAATAATGACTTACGGCACTAAAACAAGAGCAGACACAATCAGGACTAAACAAACATTGAGAACTCCCGAGGTGAAAACACTGAGGATAGCAGGCAAGACGCTGAGGGATCGCGTGAGGAACACCAGAATAAGAGAGATATGTGAGGCTGAGGACATTGTATGATGGAGTAGACAGCGAAGGAGAGACTGATATGGTCATGTCACCAGGCTCTCTTATATCACACTACATAGTCAGCCTCATGGAACGCGCCCTCCCAAAAGATGGAAGGATAGCTGTGTATCCACCTCACAGAAGGCGCTTTCCTCTGGACACTCCTGTCCACATAGGTCTATTAAAAGGAAGAAGAAGACGATGTATTAATTCTTTGGCATTTTTAAAACTGAGCCGATTTCTGAGATTACAACCATATTCGATCTGCGCTTTGGTTATCTCATACATTTTCCTGGGTAATGAGTTGAAAGGGATCATATTTCTTGATATAGTTTTACCTATTTCTTGTGTTGAATTGTTATCATTTAATAGCTGTAACCCATCAAAAATGACGTAAGTTACCTATAAAGTTACTATATTTATCAGTCGAGAGCTAAGGGTGAGAGAACAGCTGCAACTTGCGTAGCCTAGCGTCTTGGTAGTTATGATTACTAGTCTTGGTACTAGTCCTAAACCTGGATATGGTAATGTTCCTAGTCCACCTTAAGTCTGTCACTAAAACATCTTCATAAATCCTTCTCGCGGAGAATATAAAATACAGTGGATGGTAATAGGGCCTTAGAATATTTTTTTGGTAGAGAGTGTCCGTTGGAAGGCTTCCAAGAAAATAATCGAATAATTAACTAACAAGTAATAACATTTCTGAATTTTCAAAGCACATCTTAGATAATAATTATTATTTTTATTCAAGTACCACTAAACTTTTCAATCCCGTCGCGCATAAAGGTAAAAAAATAAATAATTTTAAAAGATTAGAAATTTGAACCCGGGTATTAATTTGCTTCAAAATATTACTTTCACCGAATGTTTTCCTCGCGATATCACACCTTTACTCCAGTAACTCCGACTTCTTTTTCAGCACTTAACTAATGAATTATTTGTAGTTATTCCACCTAATCCAGGTAAAAAAAATATTGTCGTTAGTTTATATCGATGATTCTGACTTCGATGACTTGAAACTCGAGTTCTAAAATATAACTTATAATAATTAAACTTAAGTAGAGATGACATTGTTCATGTTTCCAGCTATTTAAACGATCAAAGTAATCGAATGTGAAACCATTTTAAATAAATATAAATGAAAACACCATTTACCTAGTTTTTATATGACACGAGTATTTCACTACACGTTTCAGAAAAATCCGTTTTCTTCGTGTTAGGTTTCACATCTTTGCAATGAATATTAAAAATTAACTTTGCATTATATTTTTGACAAAACTATTCAAAAACCCCTTAAATAGATGCCGTCGCGGTGCGGTGACCCCCATTTTTTTATAATACCAAAATTATCAAATCCCGTACAAAACCGTATTGTCGTGAGAATTACGCGTGCGCCTGTGTTAGTGTCCACACACACGAACACAAGTGCTCCGCATAATACATTCGCACTCCAGATGTATTAGACGCCATTATTTCTTATTTCCCGGTACAAAAAGTCGCTCGCCGTTCAAATCTGATTCTAAAACGTCAAATGGAAAAAAAATCGTCGTGTCTGGAAACTCGTGGTCTTACTACCATTCGATAGGAGTAGATCTACATAAAATTTTATCAAATTAAAAATATTGACCAATGGCTAATGTGTAGTTTTATTGGACATGCTTACTGGTCTTTTTATTTATTTATCTAATCTTAACACTTTTT
Organism: Agrypnia vestita; assembly: GCA_016648135.1. NCBI lineage: Eukaryota > Metazoa > Arthropoda > Insecta > Trichoptera > Phryganeidae > Agrypnia > Agrypnia vestita. The sequence continues at coordinate 108,965 of JADDOH010007516.1, forward strand.
TAAACATATAATGTAAAAGCATAGTGTTCATTTCATACAACAATTAAAAAGATTCACAGATGTTAAGAACAAAGTTAGATAAGATATTTTTAAGTAATAAAAGTTTTAAGTAATAAAAAAAAAAATCAAAAATCAACAAATAATGTTAAGATTGAATGTGAAAAAAACTAACCCATAAAAACCAAGTTTTTATTATACTCCCTTTCTCATTGAATCAGGTTTCGTGGTTACTCGTAACTACTCATTTGTATTGAATTTGTATTGATTCCAATTTGAAAAAAACATTAAAATTTCGAAAAATCCAAAATTATACTATATTTATTAAATTTTTTTAAACGCGAATTTGTTAGACAAACAAACAGACGCTACGAGTTAAAAGAAAGGGAGTAAAAAGAAAAAGTATGTCATAAAATGAGTTAAATGGGTGAAAAAGGATGAAGAGGTAGGAGTCAGGATAGAGGTGGAGGAAGAGAAGATTTGATGTAGTGAGTGAATAGTCAAAGTCGATTTAGTACATGTAATGTAAAGCATTTTTTTAAAATTTAATGAGACCAATGTTGAAGATGTCAATATCGATACAATTATTATTGAAAGCTTTGCATGCGCGATATAAAAATGTATTTTGTGTATGGGATGCTCTTTTTCTCGGAACATGGAAGAGCACTTTTTTTCTGGTACGTCTGCAGAGAACATGAAAAGAGATTAAGTCCAGTTGATTGGGACAGTCGAGATATCCTCTCAGTAGTTTAAATAATAGTGTTAGATAAGCAAATCAGTATTAGGGCGACCCAGGACTGAGACATACAGAGGTGCATTACGAACCGTATCTCATCTGATTGAGACCAGTACTGACATGAAGAAGGAAAGCTTCACGTGCTCAGTTGACTGGGCAGGAAGGAAGGAAGAAATATATCACATTTGTTTTTAACATTTTTAAAATTCATTTGCCAGAAATTAGTATTACAGTTTGTGTAGGTAGGTACCATGACTACTATGCTATTTTTTTTACTTTAGTTAGACATTATTTAGGCATATTTATAATAAAATGTTACTGCAGCGTTGTTGGAATCGCGATCTAAAGCCGCACTTAATTTATATTGAAATAGTTTCATTTATTATGATTAACGAAAAATGACGTCAGACGCAACGCGCGAATGTTTTGAGAGTTCGTGTTTTCCAATTTTTCGTTTCTCCACAATATTTGTGGAATATTTAATATCTAAAACACGCGACAAACTAAATATTCAACATGTGTACAAAATTTAGAGTACAACATTTTATATTTTCATTTTTTTTTCTCTTTTCACTCTTTTCACTCTACATTATTATTTTTTTTGTTTTTGAATTTGTATTATATTATGTTTTTCTTATGTTTCTGCTTTTTATATAGTTGCTTTTTACTTTATATTATATTTATTTATATATAAAGCCTATACACATTGCTGCTCTGTACTTTATTTTTTAATTTTTATACTCATGTTTTGGGAAAATACCTGATACTTTTTATATTTTGCTGCTTATAATAGATATTGTTTAATGTATCTACTTTTTGAATTTTGTGTTATATTCTTTATGTAAAAGCCTATACCTACCTTATGGTCGTAAACAAATAAAAAATAAAATAAATAAATAAAAATTAAATAAATTTTGTATCTGTATTTTAAGTATTTTCTTTCCATTTTGTCATTATTATGTTTACATATTTTTTTTTTTTTCTTTAAACTATATATTCTGTTAATGTGCACTTTACCTATCTGTTGTAAAAGCCCTGTAGGGCGTTATTTAATAAATAAATTAAATAAAAAAATATCATATTAAACATTGTAGTTTGCAAAGCTCATAGAAATAATGGCACACATGAATATACAAAAATGTATATTCATGTGTGCCAACAAATTAATAACAGATCAGCAGAGCGTTGCTATGAATACAACGCATGCACGACTTATAATATTTAATATCTAAAATAAAACATCAAACATAATGTGTGTTTTATGTGTAATATCAAAGCAAGAATTTACGTGTAAAATTTTTGCTACTGGCTGTGATAGACACCCTGTATATCTTAAAGAGATTCGTTTTTATCTAATTTATTTGTTAAAATTATATATTATGGTCAACCTTAAACCGCCTTTTAAGTGTCATTTAGAATCAAAATCATTAAAGCGAGTTATTCAAACAAAATACGATTTGATGTGTATTTTTAACGTGCAACTGTGCTATTCACTTGGGCAACACGTATTTTTCAAGTTTCTTCAAGCAAATAATACAAATAACAGAAGCGCTCGCGTTCATATTAAACTTTCAAAATTCCTGCGGAAGCGTAATGACTCGGTCACTCCGAATGATCACGCGAAATTCGTCGGATTATTATTTATTCGGTTCGATGGATAAATGTATGCGGGTCTTTTTAATGCGCGCGCTAAATAAACAAAGAATTCTTTGTCTCGTTTCTGATGCGACGACGCAGTGCGCGATTCGGCCATTTTTTACCGAATCATAAATCTTATCGTGGCCTTCCGTTATTCAATCTAATTAATTTTTCTCGAAATAATTTTGACGTGCGGCCAAGATGGCCGTCTTTAAGGCTGCACAGAAACGACATCAGCTGTCGTCCGCCGTGTGAGTCACAAGTTACAATAATTCGTTTACAAGTTATTTTTTATTTTATTTTATTTGGTCATTCAACAGTGAGATACAATCGCTTGATAAGATGAAGTACAAAAAAAATTGTTAAATGTCTCCCACAATTAAAGGATAACACTAATAGGACATAACCATAGATAAGTCAATTTGACAATGACAGATAAAACGTCGTTTAACCGATTCTACCAAATTTAACATTAACATAGACACAAAGGAGCTTGTGATGTATGTAATAAATATGATCAGGGAGGGGGCGAGTTTTTAGTATCTGCCTCTCCATATGACGCCTACTACTGATAGATGATACTAAACTAGCTGTAACCCGTCGAAAATGACGGTACTTTTACATGCCGGTTCCTGGAGAATAAGTATTAGCTTATTTATAGCCGACACCCATGAAATAGTAATAACGACTTTTATCAACATATTTAAAAAAAATATTTTGACATATTTCCTCCCACACATGTTAACATACACATACACACCAAACACAAAAACGCATACATATACGGACACATAAAAATACACAAATACATACACACACACACACACACACATAAACATACAATTTGACACTTTGTTTTTTTTAATCGACCCTTGTACATTACTCTTGCAACTATGTGTTTTCTTTTGTTGGCTAAAAGCTCTGTATATCAACAACTGTTTTTTTAAGTAACCTATAAATGAAAATAAAAATAAATAAAATATTTCCCCTGCCGGCAGTTAATGGTACTATTTTAAACCCTAGCTCATTGTGCTGGGCGGAACATGAAATGGTTTGCGTCTCTGCTAAGCCCCGGTATATATTTTTATTATCTTTTTGTCGGTCCGAGGCGGCAGTAGCAACATGTGTTAAGCGGCTCGTTTCGGTTAGCTGGCCCAGGGTTCAATACCCATCGGCCGTTTAATTTGTTTTTTGAATTCGTAAGAAATTACGAACGTTACACGAAGTTACGGACAGACAGAGCCAGACTACGAAATTATTATGTTTGATAGGAATACAAGAGAGAGAGGTGAAATGCACACACACGTGTCAATTCTCATGTCCTCAAGGATCAAAGGGAAGAGGCGGCAAAGTGCATAAATTTCACAATTTTTTCTCATATGTGGCGTATAAAAACAAAGATCCAGAAAAAAATAATGCAGTCAACGAGGATTATAATACATAACGTACTGAATTCGAGATTTTATAGGAAACATAGCCTATAAATTTATAGTAAACACGATTTTGTAAGTGATAGTTACACAAAATCTACAAGTCAGTACATTATAAATTAGTAATCCTCGGTAATTTCACTCAATTTTTTTTACTTGTTTGGACATTGCTGTTTTTGATTTTATACCTCACATATCTTCCCTTGCATTTTTGGTCACATTTTTGTATGGACATGTATCATTTTAAAATATATTCATCAGGTTCCATATATTTTCAATACGGATATCTTGTTAAAATGATACAAACTAAATTATTTTATCAGTAAGTAAATTACCAAACTTAGGATGTTTTAAAAATGAAGAAAATTGCTACACTTTGTGGGCCTTTTATGACTAAATGGCCTCGAGAGATGTATTTTTATTACAATGTAAACGATTATCCTATACTTATTAAAGTTATTCCAAAATCTGTCTGTTTGCTTACAATTTATGTTTTAAAAATACGTTTTTTTTTATATTTTATTTTATGTGTGGTTTTTTTTTTAATTTTACATGACAAAATTTTAATTCAATGGTCATAAAAAAGATATATATATTTTTTTTTTAGTTCTTTGTCGATATTCCTTACTTTAGATATTTAATCATGACGCAATGTATTTATGACAGTATTTTTCAAGTCCTGTTAAAAAAACCACCCCTTACCTTAATGATATGTACTTTAAATACTGATTAAAATACAGATTTACAGATTAAAAAAAGTATATTAAAAGTAGGTACGATATATTTTTATGAGCCTTTCAACACCAAGATTATGCGTGGAGAGGGGTAATTTTAATTCAAATTCATATAATTAATTACGAAATTTAATATATAAATCGGCAGGACAATCCACAATTATTTGATTCATTAATATTTCAAGAAGATATCATGCCGACAAAGAGGCGTTATTTTATTAACAGGACCTTAAAAATTCTCATGATATGTTATATATTTTTTATAAAAAAAATTGTTTTTTGTTAATAGCACACATTTATGGTTCATATTTTATATTCTATGTTTTTTTATATTCCAAATTTTGCATATGTACTAATTCTTTAGGAACCAACATGTATGGTATATAATAAAAGTGCATCATTTTTGATGTACTTTTATGCGATTATTTTTAATTTCACTCAACTTACTTTCATTCTTCTTATTTTCTGGCATCTCATCTCTGTAATGTTTCTTCAAAACTTAATATATTTCTAATTCTAGTTTTAGGCCCAAATATCAAAAAAAAATTAATTTAATTGACTGCTCTTCTTGTTTCTTCAATTCTGCTGTATTTACATTCTTTAAGATATTTCTCATTGCTATGTTTTAGATCACTTTAATTTTCTTGAGATTTCCTTTATCGACTAGAAGAAAATTGGAATAAAAAGTATTTTCTGTAAAATATGTGGAATATTCTATATTTATTTTTGAATCGTGTGTATTGAAAAACTTGTATTCCTTTGATTTTTTGTATTCTAATGGCGTCATTATGCTAAGAATTTAAATATACATGTTTTTCATCTGTTCCGCTGAAATAATATGCGAAATTACCAGCATCCGGCCGGCGACAGATAGATTCAGCTGTTATGCGAGTTTAACACAAATCTTATTCACACTCAAATCCTACACCTATCACACAAAATGTAGATTTAACAAAATATATTTCTGGCCATTATGATTTTCGTACTCCGCGGACAACGCGATGCAAGAATGCCTGCACTTCCATCCACTGAAAGCTTTCGGTCAATTTTTGCGTCAATTTGAAAGCCTAGAACAGGAAATTATCACGGACGCAACATTGAACCAAATAAGATGTCAAGGAATACAAAAAAGATGAATGGTCGTGTTGCGTGTGGCTGAAAGTATCCTGGAAACAGCTGTGAACGGGACACTGGACCAAAACTCAAGTAGAGATGCACAACAAACCCCGGTACATCTGATTGACGATGTACATACAGGGTATCTCATAGCTATGAGCAAAAATTTCTAAAGAGTCTTCTTTATTCAATTTTAAACATAACATAATATTTATACTTTCGGTGAAATGTACACAGTTACGGAGATGAGCGAAATCAGGGTTTACATTTTTTTTCAATACTTCTGACTTATTTGAAAAATTTTGAAGTATCACTACAGTAACTTACATGGAATATAAAAAATTTATTCGCTGTAATACAAGAATTATGACGTAATCACTCCGATTCAGTCGCTCGTAGAACGCAGTTTAACTTCGATTCTTTGAAGTACGTTACCATCGTCCGGTGGCGTAATATTTATAGGTACACTCCCCTTCATTTGCGCATCCTGCCTCTAGCGGCAAAAGTATTTCGGGCCTATTCAACGGTTTTAGTGACTTGTAAAAGGAAAAGAAATAGATGAAAAATAGGTAGAATATTTTTTTGAGTTACTATTATTATGTTTTTAGGTTTTCACGGCCACTCAAAATCTTCCGGTGACGTCATATTTATAGGTACGCTTCCCTTCATTTGCGCATCCCACTTCCAGCGGCAGAAGTATTTCGGGCCTATTCAACGATTTTAGTGACTTGTAAAAGGAAAAGAAATAGATGAAGAATAAGTACAACATATTTTTTGAGTTACTATTATTATGTTCTTTGGTTTCACAGCCTCTCAGAATCTTCTGGTTTGTGTCCTCTGGGGTATTGTGCCGTGTTTTTCAGGCCGAAAAGGTGGTAAAAACACGGCGTAATATCCCAGAAGATACTATTATTATGTACATGATACACATAGTCGTCTAAGTCTTCCTCTCCACCTTGACAGCAGAATTCCTTATTTCGCGACGCCGCGTAATTAATAGGAGCCGGCAATAATATAATTCCGTTGCAATTTTGATTTTTATCATTTTTATGGGACATTGTGCCTCACGGCAAGTGGCTCCGTCCCGCTTCACAGCTCGCGTTAATTGCCGAGTCCGATGCGACAGAGCTATGTGTATGCACGTACCCGCGCACTCGTTACTGTACCGCAGGGATTGAATAATGTACCACATTACGTCATAATTGAACGACAGGCCACACGTTCGGTTAAGATGGAGCAATCATGGATTTTTGCTTCGTGAAGGGGTAAGCACAAATTATGGAGCATCACACTACACCAGACAGCATTTATATATTTTACAAATCACAATTGATTCAGCATAAATATTTATTATATTTGTATTCTATCAGGCCGTAATAAATATCGATCAATTGCGTCAAATACTATTATCAGGTATGGCAGCCAGAGAATATCTGACGATAGGATTCTCTAGAAGGTTTTTGAAGAAAATTGAATATACCTTCACGATATTCGAAATATATTTGGAAGAAACCGAGTTAAATGAATGGAATTGGAAGATAATTTAGAATGATCGTGTATTTTTTTATCAGCATATTTTTTCTCTATCTAGCTGTTTACTTATATTATGTTTCAGTTTTGATTATACCTACTACTATACATGAATATATATACATAGGTAATAGGTATATATAGATTATAAAGAGTTTTACATGTTAAACTGTACAAAAACATTTAAAAATGAAATTATATAAAAACATTAATTAAGATAAATATTAGAAGTCTCACAGAGACGAAGCCATTTATATGTGACAAAGAAGTCTTTATAGGATGGCTCACGTCTTACGACCTGTATGAGCTAGCTTAAATGATCACTCTATAACGTTCACCAATTCCACCGTAAGAACATCCACATATTATCAAAATTTTTGAAAGTTGTATCATGTTGTAAATCAGTTTCTGTCATATATTCGAATAGACTTTGCTAGAGACATGTAGTCCTTTCCATTACATAGTATACCTACATAGATTTCGTATCTGTGAGACTTCTATAGTTTTATCTTAATTAATAATTATCCCTCAGTGGACAAAATCCAAAATCAGAACATGCATATAAAAATAATTTTAAACAAAAATAGTTTGAGATACAACTAAAGTTTTATTTTTATTTTGAAGCACAAATACTTGAAATTGTCTAAAAACTCCTCCTCGTTTGCTAAAGTGATTTCGTTAATTCCAATTTTCAATGACTTTATCAAATAAATTAGGCTTAATATGTTTTTCGTTTTCGCAGCTTTCGAAATTTTAATCATCAAATGTCTTTGGTTTTATTGAATAAACTATTGATTTCAAATAATACTTCAAAAGATAATCCAAAAGAGATAAATCACAACTTCTTGGAGATTGATACACCAAAATTTTCTTGTATTATGTTGATAGTGACATTAGTAATATGACATGTGGCACAATCTTGTGGAACCACATGTAACTTTAATCAAATTAATCCTGTTTCGGTAAAAAATCTACATTATTTTTGTTTGACGATTTTTTACTTTTGGAATAAAACGGAATTGCTGGCCCATTTTGATGCTTCAGCCTCCTATTCGCTGGACATGGACCCCTGCGACTGCTTTCTTTTACCTAAAAAAAAATCAATTACGTTTAGCAAAAATTGAGAAGATAATGGAAGAATCGCTAAAAATCGCGCTCCAAAAGTTGGAAAGAGCGCCGGCACAAGTGTTTTATATCTGACGGAGGCTAATTTAAAGGGGATAATATTAATATTAATGAATTCTTCGTCTTCTTGTTCTGTTTCTTCCCCACTAGCTCTAGAATGTGCATTGTTGACAGCGAGATAACACCATATCAATCCACAGATAAGCAAACTATGTAGCGGTGTGGCCTGCGCGCGTGTGCGTATTCCAGCGATAGTAAATCAAAAAAGTACCTACCAACAAGCGAGAAGTTTTCTAGAGAAAACCTAGCGCTTTAAATAATCTGTGTCAGTTAATGAGAAACAAGTAATCCAGGAGTGATAAAAGCGAACCGAAGATATTTAATGCGACTTACGAAATTGTATAAGTAGTTTGTGAAATATTCTAGAAACTTTTCTATTGAATTTAAGAACAGTTATCCGACTAAATTCGTGTCCAGTGACTTTGCGAATTAAATAAAGTTCCACAGCCAGGGTCAAACTACGTCACCGAATGCTCACGTGACGCACATGCGTGGCGTCCTGAAAATACGAGTTTCACTCTGCAACTTAGGAAACCTTTTCTTGAATCAACTTTATTACAACATGCGAAATTAGCAGTGTTGCCCCTAAGTTTTAAGTTTCATATTCATTTGGACTTCCCTTTCGATTTTTCGCTCTCGCCTCTTCGATTCTGAGAAACGCCCACGACGTCCAGAAGGGCCAGAGTCGCCTGGCGCGGATAGGCATCTTGTAACATTGTGACAAACCAGTTGAGCACATTATTATTTGTCTTATAGGAAATTCCGTCACGAGAGGACTCACTTTAGTGTGACACGACAGGTGTAATTATTGCCGAGGCATTGAATGGAACGGATAATCAAGATACAGAAGTGTACGGAGAGGTGTATGGGAAATCAAACATTAATATGTAATAATACATTTTCTCGCATACCTGCAAACCTGCCCACCGGGTGCGTGACACAACAGATTGTGCAACATCTGAAATCTGCGAGCGCCGCTGCCAGAAGGGAAGAGGGAATATTTTTGATGTTTAAATACATCCTTCGGGAAACGTCTATAGTCTAAAAACGCCTGGTACAATAGAGAAGCAACGAATACCTTCTACTAAATACTAGAACAATCTAGAAAGTTCAAAAATATCCGCATTTAGTGGCCAGTCGTGATTTTCGAAGCGATAGATATCGAGCGAAATAATCGAGCGATGTAACTAATTGGCGAAATAAATAAAAGTAAATATATCATTTATGAGTGATATATTAATTAAAAGAATATCGTTAAGTTTAATTCGTTTGTAGTGACTCTGTCCATTGAATAGTTAATTAACCATTAATCAATAAATCGATAATTAATTCCCAGTGTTTTTATTGATTCCTCTCTAGCCACGATACGTAACAATACCTAATTCCAAAATCCCCTAAAATGAATTTAGGAAAATTTTAATTAAACATATGCAGTTTTGTACATTTTTTTTCAGCTACATTATAGAACGCATTATTTCTTGCAAAATTTAATACATTAGCATTTCGTGTTAAAAAATGTTCCAAAACACCGCAAAGAAGCTTTTTAAATATACGTTTTTCATCCATAACTCAAAATTTGGAATTAGACGTTACATATGTCGTCTTGATAATTAAATTAGATGAAAAACACGTTGTTACCTCTATGTTGAGTTAAATAATATTTTTATATTAATACCTAATATAAAAATAATATTTGTTTAATACTTCACCTGTCGACGAGAGATTCTGTTTGTCTCGAAACTTGACTAGTAAAATATACAAATATTACTATATCCACGTAGAGGTAGGTAAAAAAGTTAATTTTTTTTCACCTAATTAATGATCATAAATAATCTCTATTATTTTAACGACAAATCCCTCAATAATATATGGCGTCTTCGCTGTTCCCCAAATTGCCAAACAAATAGATCACGCTCTTAAACATGGTGACTACATATCTACTCTATTTCGCAGTCGGTGAGCTCATGACTGAACAACACAGTCTTTTCTTCTGCTTTTATAGCATGAAATGCTTTTTAATTATTGGTCTTTAAGGTGATACAGAAATTTATATTTCCTTATACAAACAGCTTTATTGTGATGTTTATATGTTAATGTAAAGCATAAAAGGTATCTTTGCGCAAACTTCTCCATTAGCCTACTCTACAATCCGACAACATGATAAAATCCAAATTCTATCTTTACCTTATAATGTCCATTTCCATTCTCACTCACTGCGGTACCTGGAATCTACATTCTCGCGTCCAAACAAAACATATATCAAGTTGGCCTTATTCCAAAGTAGGCGTAGACCAATATACCGCTGTATTTAAATGTAATATTTGTGTATTTTTGAGTTACACCGAACTGTCGATACGTTATCCTTAATCGTTAAACTTACATTTTGACACTTTTTATGAAACCGCTTCGGATTAATATATCGTCTGCCAGAAAAAGTTTATTCTGGTTTGTGTCTGCTGATGTATTATGTCGTGTTATTACGACCTTTCTGGCCGACGTTTCGGATCCCATTGCAGGGTCCATCATTGGGGCTGATGTGATGATGGCTAACACATCAGCCCTGATGATGGACCCTGCAATGGGAGGCCAGAAAGGTCGTAGTAACATGGCATAATACCCCAGAAGACACAAACCAGAAGATTGTGAGTGGCCGCGAAAACCTAAGAACATTCCAGAAGAAAGTATTTCAAAAAATAATACAGAACTAGTGCATATTAAGTATAAAGATAAAGTTATAAACATAAAGTTATAAAGATAAAGTACGATTCAAGCAAGCCGTTTTTTTTTTTAAATTTGTTTACCTAAAATAAATAAAACAAGACTTGGGGTTGCAAAATTCGTGAATTCCCGCTTTCTCAACTCATTTGTCTCGTCATTTTGAAAATCTTAGAGCTTTCATCAAAAAAAATCCTTTTGTTTTCCTTTTATATGGATTAGAAAGAACATCCTCATCCTCGTGTACAATCATAACATAACGTATCATAATGGCAGCCGTGGGCCCACACCGAGGATTCCGGATTCGATTCCCGGTGAGGTCACAATGTTAATCTACGTGATTTACTCAAGCCTGGGTGTTTTGTGCTGTATTTCGCTTCTGTAATTGCCTTCTGGCCTGTAGAAGCGTAAAAAAAAATAATAACAAGATTTTCCAGGCTATTTTTCCAAAAACATCCTAAGGCATTCGCCATTCATCATACAAGTATCGTTGTTTAACACCAGGATTCCACAGAATAGATAAATATAATCGCCCCATCTTAATTGAGGTTTTGCCCTTGGAGTTGCTGATACAGAGTTGTATGTGGGTAACCTAAATTCTTCGGACCATTCCTGCCTGCGTTGTCGATATCTTCCTCAGATAGTATAGCCACGATATCTGATTAATCTTAAAAAAACTTGCAGACGTATTTCTATCAAGAAGAGGGACTCAATACACACCAGGGCCATTCTACGAGAAAAAGCTCCCATATCGGCCCTTGCGCTATCCCCATATTTGTCATTATTTTACAGTAGTGATGTTTTCAAGTTATCATTTTGGCGTTTTCTTTAGTTTTATTTTATTTCATATTTAGTGTTTCCTCACTATATATCATGCATCTATTCTTGTATGTATGTATGTATTTTATTTTTATATATATATATACATACAAGTTATATATATATATATATATAACTTGTATGTATGTATTTTATTTCTTGTATTGTTTACTGTTGCCGACAGCGAAGCGGTTTTGTGTGGACGCCTTTCCGCACCGCTTGCACTCATATGAATTTAAGTAGCGCGGGGAGGATAACCGCTTTAGCATTAAAAAATGCCGAATTGGGGCGAAAAATGCGAAAGTGTAGGGCCGATATGGGAGCTATTCCTCATAAAAAGCCCTGGGTGTGTGGTGAGTCTCTCTTCACTGATCATTTTTGTACGCGAACGTTATAAGGAATTCTGATACATATAAGTGGTGTTGACTATTTCCAAATAAATTGTATAATTTACCAAAGCATTTTACTTGTACCACATAGCAGAGAACACGTGACGATATATAATAAAAATACAAACAATGTAACAATATATCGACCCCTCTTTTTCAATAACGCAGTAAACGAGTACAATTATTATTCCAGGTGATTATCTATTACGTAACATTAAAATTTAGCATTTTTTATCATCGCATAGGATGTCGCCATCGCGCCGAGTTCGTACAGTGGATTCAACCACAACAGACAGGTAGTGAGGGGGTTATCGAAGCGTTGAGGAATAATTGCTCTGGAGATGGATATCTTCGAATTAATGACACAGCCGTGCGTAGTCGGTATAGTAATATTATAATGTTTACCGATCACACGACTGGATTGTTGTAATTTTGGTGTTCTTCGCTGGCTAATTGCAGACGCCTTGCGCAACCTGGACAATATTTGTAAACGAGGAGTTTTTTCAAACCGTGCATGGCGTGCGATTCCGATCTCTCTAGTCGGCGAGCTCACAACTGACTTTGGTTTTCATTCACATTCGTTTTCGCATCCTGGAGGACCCTATCGTGTTTCGGAAATATTCCATCTTACTAATGAGGAGTGACTGAAATTATCGTTTTTAGAATTCCAGGCAAGACCAGAAGACAGAAGACCAAGGGGCAATCATAAAAGGAGCTGGCGGAAACAGAGGACTGCTGCGAAGTAAGTTTGCAACTAAATTGACGTGGATGACGTGGAGAGCACTGCCCAAGATATGAAGAGTAAAACCTCCTATGCGGTGCAGGGACCCCGACCTAACAGGATAAGGGATAGAAGAGAAGAGAAGAATACATCTTGTATTTTTTCTGTCTCGGCTTTTTCTATTCAAGAGGTATTGGAACGAAGTTCCTTAACGCGGCTTGCGGTAGGAGTTGACTGATAGAAATCGTCACGCAAGAAAAAAGCGACCTTCTCTCTCTCTGTCTCTCTCTTTCTATTATGTATAGAGATTCGAGTAGACGAGCATCGTGCGCGACAAGTTGTATAACCTTAATGCTGAACCCGTGGAAATTTGTTAAATTTTATTTTTTATTGTTTTCGTTTTACGAGAGTAGCATTGTCTCATTATTTCAATTTTGCAATAAGAATTCGAGAAATGGATACTGCAACAAGTATGTGTAATACAAACTAAAAAGTAAGTCAATCAATGTATATATTTTGATACAACTATTTTTTACTGTTTTTATACGTTTATTGTGATTTGCATAACTTACAGAGAGACAATTGTGAATTTATATGCTTAGCGTCAAAAAGAGTATCGAAAGAGGAAAAGATCTAAAAAAAAATTTACTTAACGTTTCCTTACGTAACGAAAATATACAAGTACCTATATACAATCTAGATTTCCATATCGAAATGCATTCGGGATTGAAGAAAAGGCGTAAGGAACTATTTATGTACGTATTTTTAACGTATTTTTTTAGATGTGATTTGCAATAATTTTTGGCATTGCTTGCTATGTACGTGGCTTACAATGTTAAGGTATTCTACTCTAGATACTACCAGCATTATTGAAATGGAAGGGACTTAACCATGAAGCTTGGACCTTCTTCATGTTTGCCATGGTAGAGAGCGAACCTCTATCGGGAGTCGGACCTGTGGGGACCTGTGGGGACCTTATTATAATGTTAAACTTTTGTTTTATTCATTTTAATTACTTTCAATGTCCCCTAAAGGTAAGATGTGTAAGGTTGGGTATTCTAATACAGAAAAAACTAGCAAAGGTAAATGCCACACAAAAATGGTTAATGTCGCTTGCTGTTCTCTTACGATGCCGAGTCTTTTATACTGTGAAACGTACTGTTATATTTATTGAATTATTTATCTTCATAAATATTATTATTACTTTTATAAATTTAGAAAAAAAATGATGTAGGTATATTTTCCAAATCAGTTTCCTTCACATATTCGAATGGACTGTGCTAGAGATATCTTTAGTCATTCACATGACATAATATATATAGACTTTTGCCTCTGGTAAAGATACCTACTGATTAATAAACTGATTTGGAACAGATACACCTTTGGTAACGTGTGGATACTGTGGTAACGTGTGGATACACTTTTGGTAACGTGTGGATACTGTGTATGCTCTTGCGGTGGAATTGGTGAAAGTTACATTCTTTAAAGTGATCACACACAAGCACGTCCCACGTTACAAACTTCCATACACGTTTCCAATGTAAAATCGCTTCATCTCCGTGAGACTTCTGCAATTTATCTTAGTTAACTTTATTTTTGTTTTACTCAAAATTTCTGAAAGTCGCCTTACTTTTTAGTGAGAATTTTAACACCCCTTTTGACAGTTCTGACATTTCATCGTTATTGTGTTCCTAGTCGTTAATCATAGATGTTTTCTTAGCAATCGACCATTACCACAGTATTCGTTCCAAATGAACCATTACATCCTGTATAGAATCAAATATATAAACAATTAACTGAATTAGAGCATTATGCAACTCATCAACATTACGCAAGCGCATGATCGCCCAATTAAACTGGCTGGAAATTTACAAAATAATGAAGTAACTAATAAACTTATTAATACATTTGGCATGAGAGCATACTTTGTACAGATAAAAATATCATAATTATACATTTTGATCTAAAAATTTTTTCTTTGATATATTTTTAAATTTGTACCTCTTTTCGACCCTAATTTTCAATATTGCATTACTTTATACTTGAGTAACGAAGGAGATAAAAAAAAATTAAAATTAAAAAAAAATTTTAAGAAAAAATAGATAGGAAGGTAGGTACAAAGAGATAAAATTTAAAAGAATTTAATAGACTTAAATTGACTTATTGTAAAACAGGGACTAAAGCTCAACACAATGATTTTAAATTATAGAATTCCAAAATATTTAAAAATAAAATAATATACAGGCTGTAACAGAGCTAGTCCACGATTATTTACAGGTAGATTCCTGCTTTAAATATGAGTCGAAAATGTTCATCTCATCCCTATTGTCAATAGTCAATAATTATGATGAAATGTGATATGAAAAAATTTTTTTTTTCAATATTTCAGTCTATTCATTGTAAATTACTGGACTATTATTACAGTAATTTTTATCGAATATTATAAAAAAAATCATTCATCTAGTACAAGTCATATAAAATGATAAAAAAACTTCCGAAAAAATTCAAATTAAAATTTCTACGAGGTACGTTATATTTTGTGTTGTTTTTTTTTGATAATTATTTTTTTAATTATTTTGATAATTATTTTTAAGTTAATTATTTTAGTTAAATCAATTATAATTTTTTCACAGTCGTATTAGGATTTACATAAACTAAATATTTTTTTCTTCGCGGCCTCTGTAGTCGCTCTCCACTAACAAAAAAGCTTTCTGTTTGCATATAATATCCATATTTATTTCGTGGACAAAATTTCAAAGTAAAATTCAATTAGAACATCCTGTCGAAAAAAATCTAAATATCCATAATATGTTTTAAAAAATATGTTTAAAGCAAATAATTTTCATAATAAACATTCAGAAACAAAAAAATTCTGTTTCGACACGAGTGCACAAAGGAGACAACTCATTTCTTTAGCTCAACCGTTAAATAGATCAAACTTAACAAAATATATTTAAATTACGAGAGAAATAAAAAATATACTATTTGACTTGTCACCGTATGACTTATAATACATGGTTGTGTGTTGTAATTTTGTCACATTTTGCAATACGACAATACACTGTAACTTTTATAAAAAATGTAAGCACGCATTGTCTGATGAATGACATATTGTTAGGATGTTCAATAGCTACAAAAATTAAATAAGTTATGTAACAAAGAAGTAATATGTGTATAGTGTCGTATGAAATTTGTGTTGTAAGTGTTGGATGCGAGGTGTCAAATGGTTTTAGAAGATTAGTTTTTATTTTTTTGTTTTTAATCTTATAACAGGCCAAAAAAAATTATAAAAACTTCATAAAATAACTCAGGTTTTAGTGACCTCAACGGGAATCTAACCCAGAACCACCTATATGAGAGGTCAGCGTCGTGCCCACTGGACTACGAGTAAACTGGGCCATTGGGGTTTATAAGATTCCTTTCATATCTCAATCTACTCTTGATGTTTACATATATTGTATTAAAATATCTTGTGGAAATAAGCTGACCTCAGAGATGGGAAGACAATTAAAGATTGGCTTTGAGTTGATAATAAAATTATTTTAAAATGATTACTATCATCAATGGTATCCGCGCGACAAAAATGATCGCCTTAGCATAGAGAGAATGCCCAAAATAACTATCTTTTTGTACCTAAATATATTGCATGAAAATGTTTTGTGTAAACAAGCAGGCAGCAGAGCAAGTCTAGACCCATTTTGATTTCATACAGTTTTTTCTGTATGAAAACCATCAGAAAAAAGTGTAGGAGTAGGGGCTCCATGCCGAGTGTTGTGTGTTATGTCAGCACTTCGCACGTCGAATTGACACAGTGTAACATGTCCAAAAAGATGCTCGAAATCAGCACATGGAATGTCACCAGGTTTAACCAGGAAGAGCGAGAGCGAGGATCCAGGCTGCCGAGATAAGTTTTCAAAAGGGGGTGGCGGGTGTTAATAAAACATTAAAAAAAAAATTTAAACATACAGTACAAATAAAAATCAGGTTACACGTGATGATAGTACAGAGACCATCTTACAAGTTTTCACAGAATTAACATGTTATCAGATTAACATGTTATCTGAGAGTCAAAGAATTAAATTTAAAAGGGGAATCAGGAATGGGGAGGAAAAGACAGATTTACTTAACAAAAAGAGGATGAGACAAGAAGAAAAAAATTTCTAAAGAAATATAGTATAAAGATATGTGAACAATACGTCTGCATATATACACATTTACGAGGTCTGGACAAAAAAGAAGATGTATTAAAAAGTTACAATGGTTATTATCCTTATTGTTGGTATCTGCGATACAAAAAGGATCGCCTGAGCAATACTGAGCATAGAAAATGTCCAAAGCAACTATGGATTGATAAATGCATCGGAGGAGTGAGATAAATATAACAACAATTTTCATAGGATCGAAAAGAGTGGCATAGAGATGGAGAGTCTTTCATCTAGCAAAATAATGAAAATATTTTTGATATTTATCGTCATATCGAAACAGCTAATCGTAAAATTACTCCAAGTGGTTTGTACGAAGTTTTTGATTATTTAATAAAAATGAAAATTGCTGATGACTTTATAATAAAAAGTAAAAATTGATATGAAATACGTTTATAGTCGCACCCTCAGATTTTCCACGTAGTATGGGAGAGTAGGTATGAAAGTCTTTGGGTATTTGTAGAGTCTCTTCTTCTTCTTCTTCAGCACTCTTCTCTCCACTGCTGGATATAGGCCTCTTCCATACTTTTCATTTGGAAAGGGGTTTGGCATTAAAAACCCGAGTTGGCGAGTTTTGAAATTAGCCGCTCTTAACATAGGAAACAGACGCTGTTTGTAACCGCCTATTATGGGTCAGACGCTACTACCGAGAGGTATTTTATTTCCCTCCTACTCTCCATATCTGGCGAGTTTTCCCCTATCCGCCACCTGAGGACGCGTCTCCTAGCGGTTACAGGCTCCGCCGAAGATCTGTAGGGTTTGCGGCTGGCTATTTAGGTCGTAAGCCTTATAAACACCCAAAGACTTCCATACCAACTTTCCCATTACTCCGTCTCTGTGAGACATCTATTTATTTATTTAACTAAGGAAGTTTAACAGTTCCAATCATTTAAATGTTAGAACACAGCGTACATTATATTAGCTAATCACAAAGATTCACAGATGTATACGGCATAGTAAATTAAGCACTTTGTTGGATAAGATAATATTTGAAAGCTAAATATTAATCAACAGTAAAGAACAGTTAATGAGTGTTGAAAATAAGTAACGCGGGGATAGGAATGGGAGGGAAAGGGTAAAAAGGTAGGAGTCAGAGTGGAGGTGGAGGAAGAGAAGATTAGATGTAGTGAGTATTTGGTCAAAGAGGATTTAGTAAATATTAATAATCTAAAGCATTCTTTTAAGTGCGGTAAGGCCAATATTGAAGATGTCAACATCGATGCAATGAGAACATGAAAAGAGATTAAGTCCACTAGATAGGTATTCCAGTCGAGATATCTTCTCAATAGTTTAAATAATAGTATTAGAAGATCAGCACACGCTTTTCGATTTTCTATAATTCGTCTTAATTAATAATGATCCCTCTGGGGACGAAATCCAGCAACTGTGTTCCTAAAAATTTGAACATACTCAAAAAATATCTTAAGCGCTGGTTGAGTAATTCGTAACCAATAAACTGAACACCTTCGGTACCATTTTGAACCTGTTACGACAATAGGAAGTGCTGGTGTTGTCGGTCACGCTTCGCGGCCGGTCCCCGCTCGTCTTCGGTGTTTAAAGATACTTACAATGATTTCATATTCACGCGTCATTATCCGTAATTCTTTAGTGACGGCTCGCTTTTCGACAATGTGCCCGTCCACGCCCCGCCGCGCGCTGATGGAGATGTGCTCTTTCTCCTCGTCTATTGTGGCCCAGGCTTCACATCGTCCCGGTTGCCCAAACCCCGCGGTGACGCGATGTCTTGCACGATTCTGCCCCAGATTTGCGGCTTCTATGCGTCTGATCAAATTTCGATGTCGATGGCTTCTCGCTATCCGTGTGGCAACTCCTGCCGGAGATTGGCAATCGTCATTGTGACGAAGCGTTGGGTGAAAAAGTTTGAGGAATTCCACGACTATTTTGTAGATCTAATTGAAGAATTTTTTTATTTCGCTTTCTTGTCACGTGTCGTGGCTACGAGAAGAATGAATGAAAATACCGGAAATTAATTAACAATTTATTAATTAAGATTAATTAACTATTCGATGTACAAGGTCACTTAAAATGAATTAAACTTAACGCTGCTCTTTAAATTACTGTATTTAGCAATATATCACTCATAAATTTACACTTTATTATCGCTGGGTAACAGGTATTTAACATTCAATACAATTCTCGCATGTATTATTTATCGTTTTTGTTTATTTTGTCAATTAGGTATTTCGCTCGATTACTTCTCAATTCACGACTTGCCACCCTTGGCGCCGTCTAGCGACTCGCGCGTACTTTGCACTGAATCGAAGTGCCTAACATCATTCATTGTCATTTATACTTGCAAAAGCTAATATTTTCGTACTTTTTAGAATATTCTAGTGTTTAGGAGAAGATTTTCGTTGCTTCGCGGTTGTACCAGACGTTTTTAAACGTTTGCCGAAGGTTGTAGGTCACATTACATTGTTACAGGCCGTTCTTGATCCTTCGATAATGTTATTTCAAGTGACATATTACCAGAGGTTCGGACAGTGCGTACATTATTTTTAGCATCTCATTACAATATTATATTCGGAGATATCTTTCCAATATCAATAATGTAGTTCAACTACACACAACCAAAATATATAGATATGAACTAACCTCAATTTCTTGGTACATAACCTGGTGCCACGACCGGTGCCGATACGTTCGAAAAAAAATACACGAACTTGTTAATTTTTTAACAATCAAAAGAAACTGAATACTAAATACTAATTATACTTATAGCTAGACCGCACTCAAAAGAATTGCGCATTTCTTTGCAGTTTATCAAAATACTGTGGAATACGTGTTACGGCCCAGTTTATTAATTTATTATTATTGTAGTGGAAAATTTTTTCCAAGAAACTTCCAAAACATTATATTATTACAAAGGGTACTACGGATTATTATTCGATAACGAATTTTATTATTTTCTAGAAATTTCCAAACAAACATTTTTTCATAATGTTCTATAAGTTTGAATTTTTGCCTATATATGACGTTTTCATATATTTTTGTGTTCAGTTCTTCCGAATAAACCGACATTTTATCATCTTACGTGTGTGATTGAATGTTTATTTTTTTGTACTGGCTTAGTGTAAAATAAAAATATGCGTGCTGTTTCGATGCAAAAATTAACACAAAAGAAGTTTTTCTAGTAAGTAAGTAACCTTTCTTAAACTAAAAAAATCTTATTTATTTGGAATATCATATTGAGGCTTGTAATACGGGTTTGCCAGGCAACTTTTCCCCCGCTTTCTTCTTACCGGACAACGGTAGGGTCTAGTGGTCTTTTGATTGTGGTCGACCTACCTACGACGAAGAAGACCTTTTTACTTAAAAGACTCAATTTCAAACAAAAATTTATAAATACTCTACACCTTTTACAGTGAATTGGAAATCGCTAGAAGGATCTGGGATGATTCACTGGACTCTGGAAGTATCGCGAAGCGACATTGAAAATTTTGAAAAACTAAAAAATAGACAGAACAGATTTATACGTTTAACTTTAGCTGTATTTTTAATTCGCTGGAAGGTTACACTTGTCGCTGGTAACATGTTACGCTATCTATTTGCCCGGATCTATGGCTTTCACTCACTGTCAAAACAAGTTGAGTTCCTGAGCGATTGCGTCGTCGTTTCTATAGAGGACGTTATTCCTCATTTTTTTTCGTATATATTCCAGATCTTTCTAAACATTCATAACCGTTCAGAAACCCTTGAACGAGCCGGTTTTTCCTCGATTTAAAAATCTCGTACCCTTAAATTTATTATGACAAGTGTCAAAAAATCTGTAAAATGTCAATATATTATTATGGCGGAAATGTTGGCTGCATGTCTTGTTTTCCATATGAGTTGTATTTTTAGTACCGCCACCTGTGATTGAAAATTTGTCATTCCCATAAACTAGTACAGATGTCGCCGTTGGTAATGAGATATTTATATTTTGATTGTAGTTTTTAAAGCCATATTCAATTTTCAATTACAGGTGGCGGTAGTAAAATATACAATTTCCAAAAAATTGATAGATGGTAGTCTATCATGGGTGGAATTAGTGAACATAACATTGTGCAAAGTGATCACTTAAGCCTTATAATTCTTTGTTCCCTCACTGTCCCGTTTCCCACCAAACTCAAATCATTCTTATACCCATGATGTACTGATTTTCTTGTATGTTTTCTTTTTGATGTTAATTTTTATTTTCGACTATTTCTGTTACCTTTCATTATTATGTTACGTTGATTTACTATATATCTCTAATTTTTCTATTATTTTAAGATTATTTTATCATCTCCATTAATATGTTTTTTTTATTTTGTATGTATTACTTTGTTTCCTTTTCATTTAATAAAGACTTTCTTACTGTGGGAGAGGGACAGTGAATGCACTTTTGCAGGCCTCTCCTTGCCGTATTGCCCTTTGCACGACGCGGCACGGATATGGCTTTTAGAGTAAACAAATGTCAACCTGGTGATGTATGAGTAGGACCGATGTGGGAACTTTCGCTCATAAAACGGTCCTGGAAATGCGGTGGGTCTCCATTCACTGATCACTTAAGCCAGCCGCACGATACGTCCCATATAAAAAATCACCCAATTTCTATCTAAATTTTAGGCTTTCGGGGTGGCGTAATTTAAAAAGGAGCTCGCACGATTACCTAATTAATTTTGGTTGCTATGTAATTTTATTAAAATATTTTTGAGGAGCCATTGAGATTTTTTAAATACATGCAATGCGGTCGATTTTTCCTTCAATACCTGCACACATCACTTCCGGTCCACTTGCGAAACATGTGGGTTATCTGAACATTTCATTGAAACCATCGCGCCCGATCGCGGCTCGTGAACGCGCGTAAAGTATTGACAAAAACAGGCGACCAATAATGGAGCCCATACACATAATACGTGTTAATTCGAATTAATTTATTCATCATTGTGTGTGCGTACCATCGACTACACAAGGCGGCATCCGCCATTAGCGACACGGACAAACAATTGCCATTAACCGAAATTCACTCTTTATCGGGTCTAATTTTAAATGAGTTTAAATTATTTACCCGGAATGGCGTCTAGCGGGGCGGATTAGGCGCTTCAGAAACAATTTATTTTAATAAAAAAAAACAGAGTCTCAGAATTATTACGGATGAGACAAAGGTTATGTTGATAGAACTGATTCCTCAGAAGTTCCTGGTCAGAATTAGGTCTAAATCACTTTCATATAGCATAATGAAGGAGTCTACAACTTCTCATTGATATAGTCGTCGATATAGTTATGGGTTTGTGGTAGTGGGAGACGAAATGAAGCACTATAAAAACAATGGAACCAAAACATAACTGGAGCACTGTTCTTAAATTTACAACTAATTTCGTACTAGTTACTTGTCTGTGGAATATTTAATATTCGTCTTCTAGAATATTCGTCAGTCTGTGTAACATTTTATTCGCAGGTTATCTACATTCGCTTGAATCGCTTGGTCGTCTGTTTGTGAATTCAAGCGAACAAAGACATAAAAAATCTCTTAGAAGGCATATTATATTTTGCTTTTGATTCATCTTTTTGCTTTGTTTATCTTCCTTACCGATAATTTTGTATTTCTGTTTTTAATTATTTTATCAAATTTAAATTGATTATATATTTGTTAATTTAAAAAAATCCTTATAATACTAAAATATATTTTTGAATTCTTTTTTGCCCTGTAAATAGTCGTGCCTTCAAACAGGTTTATTTTATCAAATTTAAATTGATTATATATTTGTTAATTTAAAAAAATCCTTGTAATACTAAATTATACTTTTGAATTCTTTTTCGCTCTGTAAATAGTCGTGCCTTCAAACAGGTAATCCCTAGTTAGGCAGTCGAAACGTAACATAATACAAAATAAGATATGAATAAAACTTATTTTTATTATTATTATTATAGTGTTTGGAAGGAAATCAAAAAAGGGAAGACATTTTTCCCTATTTCCAGTAAGAGAAATCAACAAAAATTAAGAACTGAAAATTTGGAAACTGTAAAAAATCTCTGTTCGATAGGGTAAGGAATTAACAAATTAGAAGTCAATTTAGTGGCTGTCTGTAGCGTAGTAGATAGAATAAAAGAATAGAAGACGTTTGCAAAAGAGCTGGCAAGATCATGTGAATACTGTTTAAAGCTTCTATAATCGAAGAGCGTTCATGAAATGAACGTGATTGAAGGAAAGAAGAGATAGGAGAATCGAGGAAGAAAAAATGTAAAAGGTAAAAAAGAATTTTGATTTGAAGTTTTTTTGTTTGTTTCGCCTTTATTACCTTATATATTAGATCAATAGACGTAAATCCTTATTTTCCTGCAACTCTCATTAATTCATTGGGCCGTGTCAATGCAGGCCTGACTGTAGGCCTAATACTTTAATCCTTCTGGCAAGTCCGGGCCTGGAAGCGGGGGTATATGTTGTGTGAATCATATCCTTTCTGTTAAACAACCAATTTACCGGCTTATAGTGGCCGTAATGCTGGTCTAACACTTCATTGACTGGAATACTGAAACGTGGGCCGTACGAGCCGCCATATATGACGTCCAGACTATTTATTTATTGTTTATTTAAACTCATTTCAAAACAATATAAATGTGATTGCTGTGCAAGATTTTCAAAGCCAAAACTTTACAAATAAAATAAATAAAACAAAAAAGTATTGAACTTGATAGCTAAACTCGTTGAAGGTTGCACGAGTTTACATTTCAGAGCAAAGACTCAAAAATATATAGAAAACATTCAAAATAGTGCATTTTTTAAGCCTAGGTACTTATCTTATATTTTATACCAATATGAAAGCGACCATAAAAATTACAAACTGTTACTCTAAAATAAATAATATTACATGCTTGTTGACTTGATAGTTAAGACATTTTTCAAGTGATCCAGTGGTCGTGGGTCAAAGCCTCATCCCAGGCCAGCGTGTATGTCCAATTTTATAGCGATCAGCATAGTTTAAAATAGTAATACGTAATTTTTACATATTTTTTCTTTGTGTATTTTTTCTATTTAATTTAATCATATGTACCTACTAAAAAATGAGAACTTTTTGGTACCATTTAAATATATAAGAAAAGTCATAGTCAGGATATTGATATTAGATTACAATTTCACCAATAAATGGTTAGATTTTCTTCCATGTATGTATCTTACTTTCTTTAATAAGACATTTATTATTTTCCTTTTCAGGTAAGCACATTTTTAAATTTAGTCTTTCGCAAATATTGCAAAAATAAATAATATTTTTAGATGGCGCCAGGAGTACCAGTTATTTTTTATTGAATCTACCAGAAAATACGTAAAAGTCCCGGTGATTAAAGTTTATCAATGGACAATTTTTTATGTATATCTTTGGAAAATATTTATTCAATATGATAAAATTATCAATATCTTTTGGTTTTGACCTTTCTGGCCGACGTTTCGGATCCCATTGCAGGGTCCATCATCAGGGCCGATGTGTTCACCACAACACCAACACTCACAACACATTAGCCCTGATGATGGTTCCTGCGATGGGAGCCGAAACTTCGGCCAGAAAGGTCAAAACACGGCATAATACTCAGAAGATATAAACCAGAAGATTCTGGGTGGCCGCGAAAACCTAAGAACATTCTGAAATTATCAATAATTGGCTAAAAATTTAATATTTAAAGTAAATATTTTATAAATACATAGTTTTTAGCCAAAGTCATGAAATGGTTGGCAATACATTGCCCTAGATTTACATCATGAACAATTCGCTACGCCCACGCACCGCCGCTGCACGTATTTTCTATGAAGTGGATGTGTGGACAAACGGTGTCTATGACATTAAAACATCGACAGTATTGAAGAATACAGTGGCGCAACGTGATGGATAATTTTTTGATTGCTGAAAAATACCACAATATTTGAATGTACATATTTATTATTTTATTTTGAGAAGAGAATATGACATGGATCATTTTGCAAGCTATTAGTATTGTAATATTATTTTCTACTTCTTAGTAAGTAGATCTGTAATCTGTATTATCTTTACTAATATATAAAGAGGTAAAGTTTGTAAGTTTGGAGGTAGGAGGTAATCTCCGAAACTACTAAACCATTTTCAAAAATTCTTACACCAGTATTTAGAGTGTACATAAGCTTTATATTATCGCTAGCTTAACGGTAAGAGATATACGAATTCTTTCTATAGAAAAGTTTTAGAGCTTAAAAACTGCGCGCTATCGGGGTTGTACTGCTCATTTAGCCTTGCGCGCAGTTGTCTGCGCGTGATTTTTGGCGTGCAATTGTCTTGCGTACAATTATCGAGATTATCAGAGTCAATAACGACCAGCTGACAATCGGTTTGTAAAAAAATAAAAATTAAATTAAATGCTCGTTATCAGAATTATACGCTGGTCACAAAATAATAAAAGTCAATTATATTACTTGGGATTTCAATGCACATTTCTATATTTTATCCACCCTACTCAATATTTCAAAACAAATACCCGTACATATACATGCGCTGAAACAATCAAAATTTCATATTTTTAACGACAACTCATAATTACCCACCTATTCACCGAGAAAGGAAGAAGGAGAAAGAAAAGGAAGAAAACTAATCTCTCAGACTCCCTTGCTCACTGGAGGCACGTGCAAAACTTGTGGAAGTTTGCGCAGTTCCAAAATAAAGCTCCTCAGCCACGCTCGGACGCATAATCAATAAAACATGGCAAATGTCATTCTCGCAACGAGGAACCCCTGAAGAAGACATACCTACTTTGTTCCTCGTAGTAGTATAATACTTATATCTATATATATATATTATATATATATCTATATATATATATATATATATATATATATATTAGTGGATTACTTAGAGATTAATTTGATTTGACTATATGAGTTCTGACGTTGAGTGGCTTTTTACCGGTTCGGTGCTGTGTGGTCAATCCCATTTTTTTTTGGTTCTGGTTCGAGTTGTTTGTAAGAGATGCTGTCAAGTAGGTACTTCCTTCGAATCGATGAAGATACCTATGCAATTACTTGATTTGTTCAATTTACTTTGTATAATGGTGGATGTTTTGCGGTTGCGTCTTGTGTGCATATTCCGCCGATGAACCTGAATGGATTTTCATTTATTGTAGAATTGACTTTTGTTTGAGTTTAGTCTCCTTTTGACTGCTTCTTCAAAATTTTTCGATATATTAGATAAATAGTATAATACCTAATTTTTATTGCTTGTTAAATTAGATTACACTACCAATTTGATTGTAAGTGATTATCCCTCACCACACACAAGAATCTTAATTTTTTTTTGTGAGGTATTACATATAATAATAATTTGATTATTAATATTTGCTAGTTATAATTGTTTTAAAAGAAATCATATGAATTATCTATTAAATAAATAATAAAAAATAAAAGTATTAATACGAGGGCAAGTCTTAAATTATTGACATTTTTCGTTCTACAATCTTCTTATACAAAGGTTCAACATTTACATCGTGAATAGTTTGAAGAGTAGAACCGTGACTGATCTTTAAAAATGATGCCATCTCACCGATCTAAACTTGCCTATTTTCTAGAACCATCTCTTGAGCACGCTGAATCTTGTTGTTCGTGATGGTGGTTGACGGAATTCTGAACCTGAAAGCATAATTAAATCATTAATATTATAAATAAAATAGACATCAAAATAAAATCAAAAACAAAATGAGAAAAATATATTCCGGTACCGGGAATCGAACCCATGACTCCTGGGTGAGAGCCAGGTATCTTAGTAACTACACCATTTCGGAAATATCACTGGTCTCGTAAAAAATGTTTATAAAGCCAGTGTACCTAAAAAAAAGATATTGTGCAAATGGATCGCGTCTTTGTTAAGTCCTATATGTACTGTGTTTTTGACCGGCCATGAACGTGCGGTGGTGGCAACATTGCTATCGATGCCACCTTCGGGTTTGCTGGCCCGAGGTTCAAGCCCCATCTCCGACCGTATAATTTTGTTTGAATTCGTAAGAAATTACGGAAACTACACGAAGTTACAGATAGGCGGACAGACAAAGAAATTATTGTCATTGGAATCTTAAGTATTGAAATATTTGTGTATACAGCGTGTGGTATATGTTATTGATATATGATTTTGTTATTACACTTTTAAACTCAAACCTTTTTGTGCTTCTACCGTAGTGTATCAATAAATATAAAATAAAAATTAATAACAATAACAATTAGTCAATAATTTGATGCCATTTTATTCCATACATCATTATGTATTTCTGGTGACTTTCAGCAGATTTGTCTTGCGTCAGTTACCGACACATATTTTGGTCTTCTTGTGTGGGCACATCACCACGTTCAAAAAAATATTTCTTAAACAATATTTCGAGCACACTTTAGGCCTCGCGCAGATAGATTGGCATTTTAGCGCGCGTGCGCATCAAATTGGTACTTGCTCGTAAACTGGAATCAAGTTAATATACCGGAGATGACAGATTACTAGACCCCCTCCCCCCGCCGCCGCACGCCCCCACCGCCGCGCCATGTTTTCTCTGAAATTCCAATCAATTTGCTGAATATGCGAATTGGATCATCAGTTTCAATGGATGATGTCACTCAGCTGTGACAGTGCCAGCGAATAGCAACATTTCAATTCATTTACATTTTAAACAATGTCGGTGCATTCACGAGCCCTCCTACATCAAAGCATCACTACAAGCAAATAGGTCATTTTTCATGTTACCTTCTTTTGACGCTGTCTTAGCTACCTCCGGTTTTACGTAGACCGTCAAAAATGTACTATATAATACATACTTTACTAACCGAGAAAAATCACAAACATAATTTAAGCAATATTTATTTTTATTTAATTACAGATATTTTCGCTACAATACTAAAAGAATACTACTATCGATTTTTTTTGTTTTCTCCAATTTCGTTTTTTTTATGTAATTTCAGTTATAATTAAAATATAATTTTGTCGCGGGACATGGTTTTGGGAGACAAATGAAAACACTAGAATTTAATGTAATTTTATTATTACCAAAGAAAGTCACTGAACACGAGTTAAATTATCGTCCAAATATTTCAAACACTTATTATTGACTTGTTTCTTAATTCACAATAATTAACGCTGTCTCTATTACATAGATCACTTCTGGTAAACTCCGTTCAATGTTCGCTCGTTTCGCTCCGGTTTATCCTTTCCTTCACTTGCGCTGGGAAGAGAAGAGGGACCCACCACCCACCCAGGGCCGTTCTATGAGCAATAGCTTCCATGTCGGCCACACACTTTCGCCACCCATGTTCGGCATTTTTTAATGCTAATTTGGGGAGGCTTCCACACAAAATCTCTTCTCTGCCTCCACGGCGCAAAGACAAATGACAATTTCGAACATACATACAACTCTCGCCTCAACCATATTCATACATATTCATAACAGGACCATCCTCCAGTATCTGATTAATCTGGTCATGCCACTTCTCACTTTCTGGTGCCGTAAAAATTACGTCATATATTATTCTTACCATTCTCTCTTCATTAAGCGACCCTTTTTCATTCTGTCGACTAAGCTATGATCAGCATCACAAGCTTTGCTAATATCTCCATTCTTTATTCTATCATAAATGGATTTGACACACATACGTCTTAGTGATCTCATCTCTTCCGCATTCAGTCTACTTTCGTTCATCTTCTGCCAGCTCCAGGCAGCTCCGTACACAAGAATCCCATTGTGTATCGCTGGTCTTTCTATTATAAATTATTGCATTCAAAGCACTGTCCACCTTATTCTCTGCAGTCATTCTCCTCTCGATATCTTTCTCACTCTTCCCTCTTCTGTCAAACTACTTCCCAAATACACATCACCATCTACTTGCTGCAAACATTCATTACCTACTAATATATCACACGAATATTTTATAACCAATATGAGTCAAGTCAAGGCAATATAAGTTATGATATAATAATAAATAAAAACTAGGTTTATTGATGTTTAAAATCTCTGCTCCCGCTTTCCTGCAATCTGTGGCAGTGATTTCGTGAAAAAGGACGGAAATGCGTAACAGGAAATAAGACGCGCGCAATTTCATTTCACCAATGGACGCGCGCGAAGCAAGCGCGATGTTCAAAAAATCATCGTTTATAAACAAATCAATGTCCGGCAAGTGCCATCACAGCAAAGATGGACTCTACCAGCCGATGCTTCTGAATTTGTATATATATTGCTAGGTTGGTGTCAAGCATGTGGATGTTGTAACTTTGATAATACATTTTGACTATATCTTCGAAACTATCCACTAAACAATTATTTTTTTACATTAATGTAAAGAATAACTACCCTTAAAGATTTACATTCTCAAATTTTATGTAATCTATGTGATATTTTTTAACTATTTATTCAAATTTTTCATACAAAATGTATGGCGGCACACTACTAAAATCATATAATTGACCAAACACATTTCTAATCAAAATGCGTATGTAGACATACGGTACCTACCTAGTGCGGCAAAATTTAATAATAAATAAATGCACGTACACTTTCTTTACATAAATTTACTAATTAATAAATATTATAAAGGAATCGGCTTTTTTTAAATTTTGTTTAAATGCTTTGCTTGCATTTAAACAAATGCTCGATTGATATTTTAAATTGTGAGATGTTAAATGTTACACATCATATGTGACTACTGTAAGGCTAGCTCATTTTTACTTCCTTTATATTAACTCGCGGCGTCTGCTTGCTTGCTTGCCGGCTTGCCGTCAAAAAAAATTTGGATCGATTTTTGACCCTTTTCCCGTGATCTAATCGAGCTGAAACTTAGGCACAAGTAGACTCGTGGCGACGATCAAGAAGATCTATCAAATTTTCGTTAAAAAAAAATAATAATTATAGTATAATTTCGGATTTTTAGAAACTTTATTGGTTTTTTCAAATTGGAATCATTATAAAAGTTTGATTAGCAACAGCGGCCCGATAACGTCGCGGAATATTTTCTAAATTTGAATTACTCCATCGGTATACGTAATAGGTACTTCACTTCAAATGTCGAAAATCTAAATTGACTGACAAATGTTTTTAGAATTTAATCTTCAAAGCATGAAGTGTCTTATCAAAGCTCAAAACGTCTGACATTTTAGAAATATATATATTACTTAAGTTTAGTGTTATGTTACATGTTTTAATTCGTCTTTAATTGTTGTTATATTTTACAAAGAAAGGGAGTATAATAAAAACTTGGTTTTAATGGGTTACTTTTTTTCTGCCTTTCATGATTTCTGGCAACGTCTTCAGATCAGGATCTTCCGTTCAATTGTCCGCAACAGTTACGCATCCCTGAAATTGATTAAGACTTACAATCGTTTAGAGGTGTTTGATATCATCGCTTGATTGTGATTGGCCGGCCAGTCAATTCGGATGTGCGACGGATTAGTATTAATAGGTTAACGCCAGAGAGAGACGGATTGCGGAGGAATTATCATACATCCTTAATAAGGATATAAGTCATTTTATAAGTCGGGCGAACGTGTTTGTCTTGGCTGGCGCGCCGCATTCGTCTTTACTGTAATTCTGAAATTTTGTTACTTGTTTGTATGGCACAACAGAATACTTCGATATCAGAAATATTTAATTTTTAATATTTATTATTATTTAATTTTATGATACACTTACACTTACAAAAGGTATGTAAGAAATATTGAAGAAAAATACAAACTCTTACGTCGCTTATATTCTTACTGTTGACATTTCATGGACAGTGAAAAAAATATTTTTTATTAAAAATTGAATGGAGAAGGTTTTCCAGAAGTTTTTGTAAAATTACGAGACCCCAGTATAAGAATTTTAATTTTATTTTATTAAATCCAAACTAAAGAATAGTCGTTAACTTTTTGTAGAAGCATTCTGGATAGTAAATAATAAAATGTTTGGGGCACAAAACCTTTACGCATTAATGATTCAATTAAACACTAAAAAAAATCACTACTTTCATTATCACAAAAAATATCAAAAATACGTCACATACAAATTTCTCAAAACAATCTGCTCGATTTTTAATATGTATACTGAGTATTTTACCCATCAAACTTAATAATTTCGCTGCCTTTCTGTCTGTTCGCCCGTACGTCCATCTATCTGTCTGTCTGTCTTTCCCCGTAACTTCGTGTAACGTCCGTAATTTCGTTCAAAATCACAGCTAAAATAAACAAATTAAACGGCCGGAGATGGGGCTTGAAGCCCGGGCCAGCAAACCCAAACCAGCGGGTCTACGCATGTTGCTACAGTCGCCTCTCCGTGGATCGCCAAAAAGATATAACAAATGTTCCGTTATTTTTGACGGGTTACAGCTAATAATCATTAAAGTCATTTTTGTACGTCGGATGCTATCAACGAGTACGTATACAGTGACAGGTGAAACTGAATGCGCATGCGCGAAAGTTGAATACTTTTCAACTTTGTGGATACGGAACGAATAATTTGTCGTAGTTAGGGAATGCAATCCCGATCCCGCAAGATCTCCAGGCATTTTACGAGATCAATCCCGAACCCAAAAATCGGACGAGATTATCGGAATTGATCAGCATTTTTTATGTTTTGTATGTTTAATTGTATATGTCTATACACTCTTTTAGGAAGTACTTAAAACTTCACATTCAAATAACGAAAATAGCTTTGAATAATATTTGCTGATTATTATCAACCTAACGTAGTAATAAAAACTATTAGTTAGTTAGTAGTTTTTACTCTACTACATTGACTGATTGATGCTTGGAAAACTTTAATGCAATGATTAATAATGAACATTTTATTAAAATTGCTGATATAAAAATGCAAGGCATTGTCGTTAATTGCTATTCAGCTCTATAAACAAATAAAAAAACACAAAAGTATTCGGGATCCTGATCCGTAGGGATCCCGCGGGATTGGAAATTCTAATCTCGAGGGATCCCGAAAGGGCAATCTCGACTCGGGATTGCTTTCCCTAGTCGTAGTGTGTATTATGACTGATCTTAAAATAACAGGACGAATTTGAAGATTTTCGTCTTTAGAACGCAAGGGATACGGTGCATCCAAAGCATGTACTTTAGACCCCGCCCCCTCTCACTCTCTCTCGTTATATTCCTGAATTGTTCAGGGGGCTATAATCAGTGCATGCTTATCTCTGACAAGATTAACACGCATGTGATCAATAGTGGTGATAGTTTAACAAAACAATGGTTGGGGTGTATAGTGTTGTGAATATAGTAGTGTAGTGTTGGTCCTGACGACGAGACGGGTACGTCTCGAAACCGGTAGACCGTAAATCTGGTAGTGGTTTTTACTAAGTTTACTAACATTCTGTTATCATGTATGAAGCGACCGAGCCTGGTAATCGCAAGGACATCACGGCTATATTTGGTTTGCTCCGGTACGCGCGATAATTTTTAGTATTCTTGAAATTGCTCGAATAGCTCGCCCATCATGGGTGATCTAAGCATTGATGCGTCCTCCTCCAGCGCTCCACAGTCTTTAAATGGTTTGATGACCGAGCCTGGGCAGGGGCGTCACGGCCGGCCGCACCCGGGCGGGCCCGTAATAAAATAATAATTGCTGTCACGCTGAACAGAGGTGTCCAAACACTGCCTCCTCGTCCCCCGTCGTCGCACCGGCGCAATCACCAGCACGACGCCACACAATGCCCGCAAATTATTGGGTAATCAAAGAATATCACGATGAGGTTACGGCAAGTGGATTCTTTCAGTGCCTACCGCGTGGCTTCAGATTCAAAATGAAATTCAAAAATGGGAAAAGAAAATGCCAAAAAAAAAATCAGGCACTTCCGTCACTTGTCACAGCACTATCGAAAAATCCAGAATGGCCTAGCTTGATCTACGGTTCATATTCGAGAAACATTTATAAAAACCTAGAAGCCATGAGAATATTCTTGTAAACACAAGAAAAACCCAGAAAGTACAAGTTACCAGCATTTGTCAGATATAAATAAGACCGCCCGCGGAGGTGGACAGTCGTTTAGCGCGTTTGAGAGCGAAAACAAAACGAAGTCGCGAGGCGAGGCCAGGGTGGCCAGCCGTGCGATAATTCAGGCGAATAAACTAGCGAAGTTCTTTCTTCAGTAGCGAAATAAATCGGAGCGATTGATAAATACGAAAATTGGACGGAATGTTCTCGTGAATGTTCAATAAAGTGTTAAAGCGAAAATAAAGTATTTATTTACTAGTCATATATTGTGAAATAGTGTAAGTTAAAAAATAATGTTAAGTAACTTTGTAAAGTAAATGGATATTTAATCAGTAATTAAAAAATCGCATTTTAAATTCCAGCGTTTTCATTAATTCCTCCCGTAGCCACGACACGTGACAATATAAACATCGGGAAGAATATCATGCATACCTATATTAAAAATAATACTTCTAAATATTCAATATTAAAAATATAGAGGTCATGAGAAGGACCATAGATGTCTTCTCTAGTATAGTCGATTCATGAAAGAAACTGATTCAGAACATATATTAAAGTTTCAAAAATTTGATAATGTTTCGATATTCTTTCGGTTGACGTGGTGGACATTATACTGTGTAAAGTGAACATTTAAGCCAGCTCATACAGGTCATAAGTCTTTGGCCACATACTTCCAAAAATTTTGGAATACAAACGCATGTCTGAAACAATTTTTTTTTTTGCTTAATCTTACGAATTCTCGGCATCACCAATAAAAATAATAAAGATATTTTACCTATCGCATTATATTGACCATATGATAATATACCTTCATTATTTATGTTCTCGGACGAAGACTTTTCGCCCAAGATCAAGATTAAAATATGAGTGTGAACATTTAAGCAAATAATGTTTCTTCCCGCAATTTCTGCATAATTAACCGTAACACTTTGCTGAATTTGTTTCCAATAACTGAGCTGGGAGCATTGTTAACATAGCGTGTGAGTCTCAAAACTAGCTGGCGGTCCTCTGCGTAATGCAAATTTGAAAATAAAAATAAATATGTATAGCTATTCGAACCCGGCGTTGCTCGGGTTAAGGATTTAGTTAAAAATAAGTTTGTGGGGGGCACTATTTTGCAAATTATCTATTAAAAACGATGTATATAATAATCTAGGCTGCGATGTTCGAGATGTCCAGGAAGGAATTGTGGTCAACGTAGTCCGGCGGGACCTAAGGAATAATATGGTGGGCTAAATTTGGGTCAGATTGCAATGAGGGCAGACCCACCGCTTATCCAGGATCATTTTATAAGCAAAATCTCCTATATCGGCCCTCATTCGCCGCCAGGTTGGTATTTTTTAATGCTAAAGGCAACTCTGCAATCCAGCATTGCAAAGCAGAGTTGGGCCGCACGGCTGCCATCCAAAATTTTGCCTTCATTGTCCCTTCAGTTCACTTCTTTATTTTTTCAAAATAATGTACATAAACCATCAAACACACAATTTAAATATAGTATGGGTCAGATTGGTTAAACGATGTAGATGGGTCAGATTGGTCAAACGATGTAGACTTGTAGATAGAAAATATATCAGGGGAGGGGGTGGGGAAAGGAAGAAGGGGTAAATGCTATTTTCACCCGCCGAGTTCTAAAGAATAAGTATGCAAAAACTGAGCTGGGAGCATTTTTAGCATAGCGTACGTGTCTCAAACTAGCTGGCTTTCTTCTGCCTAATGCTAAATTTAATAATAAATTTGAGAATCAAAATAAATATATAATATATTATTCCTGCTTGTTATTTTTTATGTACCAATGTGTAACAGGTCGTTCGATATAAGCTGAAAAACGGCCATATTTTTAGTTTGTTGGTCTTATGGTTAGGACACTCGCCTCGTGATCCAAAGGTCGCGGGTTCGAACCTCACTCCAGACTAGCAAGTTAGTTCTATTTTCATAGCACAAGCACTTAGCTTAGTTTGAAAATATTAAGAATATTGATGTGACACGTATTTCGTGTTCGCGTCTCAATTTTTTATTTAAAAAAAATATATTTAATTTTATAATTTTTTAAATTATTTTCATTTTGCTTGTTACGTTTATTTGTTACGAATTCGTATTGTAGATTTTTACTCTACCTATCTATATACACAGGGATTATTTTTACAAATTTTAATTTATTTATTGTATCATCTTTTTACTAAATCACGTTCTATCTTGTTCGTTCCTTTACATTTATCGTTATTCTATTTTTTACATTTTTATTTCAGCTTGCCACTTCTTTTGTGTATCCATTTAAAAAACGCTGTTTATATATGAAATGTAACATTAACCATATGATACTCGTAATATACCTTTTACATTAATGTCGAGTAGCTTGTTGGTCTTGTGGTTAGGACTCTTGCCTCTTGATCCAAAGGTCGCGGGTTCGAATCTCACTCCAGACCAGCAAGGTAGTCCTATTTCCATCGCACAAGCATGTGGCTTAGTTTGAAAATAGTAATAATATTGATGTGATACGTAATCCGTGTTATTTTAA
This sequence comes from Agrypnia vestita, assembly GCA_016648135.1. Classification (NCBI taxonomy): domain Eukaryota; kingdom Metazoa; phylum Arthropoda; class Insecta; order Trichoptera; family Phryganeidae; genus Agrypnia; species Agrypnia vestita. The sequence goes on from JADDOH010007516.1 coordinate 144,634, forward strand.
AAATAAATACAGTTTTTTATTATAGTAGACTGATTTATCTTGTGCAGATTTGTATTTATTTTTATTATTGGGAAGATCAACAGCACAATAAAGAGTAAACAATAATTTAAAACATAGGTGGCCAATTGAAGGTCTCCACTGATAGAAATATTCTTGAAAAAAACACATACACGTGAAATTAAACATTTGAAAAATTACGTGTAAACTTATTTTTGACAGAATAACCATAGAATAAACACCCTTAAAAATAAATAAATAAATTACTCATTAAATTATACACAAATTTACTTGATTTATTTATTTAGGAAAATGGGGTACAAAAATAGAAGTCTGAGAAATGTGGTAGATATTGCATCCCTCAGGACTATAATTTATTGTTCCATCACTCAATCACTGTTATCTTATGGCATAATTGGATGGGGAGGGTGCAGACAAAATCGCAAAAATGCATCATGCGTATAATCACCAAGAAATCGAGAATGTTTCCCCAGATGATTTTTTTTGGAATATTTAACGTTCTTGACCCGAGGCAATTATACCTTAAAACCATACTTGTAAAATTCCACAAGGAAAAGGTAAATTTGAAGCTTACACAACAAACACGGGTTACAAGGCTGGCAAATTTCGAGGTACCTAAAATGAAAACGTCTTTTGGACAAAGACAATTCAATTTCACTGCCCCACTTGTTTTTAACAAGTTACCAAATGAAACTAAAGAAATTACAATACACAAACCTTTTAAACATCGTATCACTAATTTAATAAAAATATCAGGTAGAAGGTATGCTGAAGAAGTAATCCGCCCTTGACCTCTAAATAGGCTAAATCTGCTTTATATAATTTCAAGTATACCTTCTCTAATATAGTATTTATTTTTGTATATACTTAAATTTTTATATTAATTTAGTATGTTTATTATCTTTTCTTTTCGATTTATGTATTCCTATGATTGTATATATTACTAAATTCTTTCTGCTTTCTTTTTTACGTTTATACTTCTTTACTATTGTTATTTGTTACTATTACATAACTAGCAAATGAGAATAACTGCCACAGAACAGGTTTTATCTAGTGTGGCTATTAGTAACCTATTAGTAACTTATTTTTAAACAAATGTAAAATAAGCAATAAAATAAAATATACAATAAACAATACCAATATATTTGTGTTAACACCAACCGGTTTTGGAACCACCGTTCTTTCTCCAGGGTAAACTTTAAACATAACTGAAATCAAAATATTGGTATTTTAATTTTTTTAGCAACTTGTTTTTGTACCTGCCGAATGAAATTATTTTAAAAATTCAACATTATTAAAATAAAAAATTAATATTATTAATATTTTTAATATTTAAGGCTTAAACTTTGTGGTCAGACATATTAGCAACATGTTATTTATGTTAGTATATAACCAATATAAACTATTTATTTGTCTAGCGGTTTCGAGACGTTACCCGTCTCTTCGTCAGGACATTCACTACACTAGCATGTAAATATCACTAAACACCACAACCATAGTATTATTTACACACAACACCTTCACAAAATACTCTTCACACGCGAGTAACTCTAACTAAAGGACAATATGCACGTTGAACTTTAGTTAGATGCAAACACGATTCAAAAATGTTCAAGCAACAACTATTATTACGGAATCGTGGCTGTGGAAGGCATATGAGACACTTGAAATAAATTAACATCATATTTGTTCACCAAAGTTACTGGACACGAATTTAATCGGAGCACCGTTCTTAAATTCACGCAATTTATTACTAAAATATTCCATACGGGTACTTGTTTAATTTGCTTCATATTCGCTCTAGAAAACTCCGCACGTATGTACCCACTCTACCGCTTGTCTCTGTCCAATTCGCCTCTCTATGATCGCGTGTCACTTGTCAAAACAATTCCCTGAACTGCACGATGCCCCGTATTTAAAGAGACCCGTGTTTTAAACGTTTCGCGAAGCTGATAGATTGTGCCAGACCTTTACTGTGATTTCTAATTTTGTGTAAAAGGTGCAATTGTCTCTTTCATCTCTTGACGTTATCAGTAGTTATGGAGATAAAATTACTGACTTAAGGTTTTATTTGAAATTAAAAAATAATAATTTGCATGTAATCCACGCACCTACTGATATAATAGAAATATGTCTACCGAGGCAAAACTAGCGGTACGGTAGCGTAGCGGTAGCGGTAGCGATAATGGAGTTCTGGAGCTGGCAGAAGAGGAACGAAAGTAGATTGAATGCAGTGGAGATGAGATCCCTTAGACGTATGTGTGGCAAATCCATTATCATTAGAATAAAGAGTGAAGATATTAGGAATGAATGTAAAGCTGATCGTAGCATTATACGTAGAATAATAATAGGGTCGTTCAGGTGGTTTGGGCATGTTGAGCGAATGAATGAGGAAAGAATGGTAAGAAAGATATATAATGCTGTGTTGACGGCGCCAGAAAGAGAGGGCGACCACGGAGGACGTGGCATGACCAGATTAACCAGGTACTGGAAGATGGTCCTGTTAGAAGCCTGAACAACCGTCGAGCTTGCATACAAAGATGCATGAATGTAAATGAAGCGAAAGTTGTATGTCAGGCCAGAATATTATGGCGCTCTATCCTCTCTGCCTACCCCCACGGGGAAACAGCGTGATGGTAAGTTAGTTAGTTAGTAAAACGTAAAATTGTTCAAATAATAATATTAAAAATAATAATGAAAGAAACACGTGAGCACATTTCCAACATGTTCTCGTCTCACCCAGTTTAAAATATAAATGATGTACCTCACTTTTGAAACTACTTCTCGATCGGAAGCCATCCGTCTTGCGGGCACTTCATAAATTATTACACCCAATTCATTGAACCCACCTTTGTGAATTTTCACTAAGTAGATATTAATTATGCGTACAAAATATTATTTTTAAAATATAATTATTGTTTGTGTCCGCCGGAGCGTGGCTTGTGGAACAATAACATTAAGTGCACTTTATATCAAAATTCATTTACATAAATAAATAAGGAGAATGGTGCGTCATTAATTAAGATAGCTTAAGAGATTAAGAAATGCACTTTTGGATAGTTTTGCGTTAATTATTTCACATGATCTTATCTATTTTTGACTTGGCCCGTCTATTTTTTATGGTTATTTATTTATTTTTTATCTTGAGCCGCTCATCTCACTAGAAAGAACCTGTACCGAGATGAGCAGCTGACAATTTAGTGAAAAGAAAATAATATAAATATAAATAATGAATATAAAACAAAATACTACGTAACTATAAAATTAGTCAATTAATTGAGGATATTAATACGAGTATTAAATGGATAGTAAAAACAGTAGATATTTTAGAATATAAAAGCAATAGCAAAAGTAAAAAGAATATATGTAAAAATATTAAAATATTATATTAATATTACATATTAATTTTAAACATATTTTTTTATTCTTATATGTCAACATTTTCAAAGCATGCTTTTTTATTACAGTGTACATAAATGCTTTTAATGTTTAATTTTTATTTTTATTTAATTATTTTAAATAACATATTATTTTATATCATTAATCAAGATACAAAATAGATGTCTCACAGAGACGAAGCTACTTTTTATACAGGGAAGTAGGTATGAAAGTCTATTTTTTGGTGTTTACGTAAGTCTGGCTCACTTTACACAATGTAACGTTCACCAATTCCACCCATGACAGATTAAAAAAAATTATAATTTTTTCATCCCCGTATATCAGTATGTATAGATGTCGCCGTTGGTAATGAGATGACTATTTTTTGTTGAGAGATTTTAAAGCAATATTATTTTTACATATAGGTATATGACATTCATTTATCTACCATCCCAAATAAAAAATAGCTTCGTTTCTATAAGACATATATCATATACAGGGTGTCCCATATCTCGACGTCAAGCCGAAATCGGATGGTAGGCCAAGTCATAATAATTATCAGAAAAATATTTTAAAAAATTAAAAAAACAGTCAGTTAAAACTGGGTAAAGTGTGGATTTTGAATACTTGGTTTGGTCAAAAAGTGACATTTTCTTCCAAGCTGGAGCAGTTGGCTTTGAATTTTGGACAAAAGTTTACAGAAACATCATTCAGGATTACATAATAATAAAAAAAATGAAGAAAAATAAAGATTTGTAGCAACAGGAGTGAAAAGACCGTCACAGGGTGTAGATTTTTAAATTTTTTTTTTTAATGCTTATAATTTTTAAAACACATAACTTAGATTTTTCTGATAACTATTACGACTTGATAACTATTACTATTATCACCCGATTTCGGCTTGACGTCGAGATAGGGACATCCTGTATATATAATGTCCCGTTGGAGATAAAATCCAGTAATGTGTCCCTGAAAATTTTTAACATAGTCAAAATATTCTGATAGGGTACCTACATAAAAACTGGTCTAAAAAGGAGGTATCACAGGATGTCATTAAGAATGATGTAGTAAGGAAGTTCTATAGCATCAGAAATAGAAATCACATCAGCATGTAAAGCAGATACTGGTGATGGTAAGAAGACGATGGGAAATCGGCGTGATCGCTAGTTAGTTAAACAAATTGAATTAATTATCCTCTCCAATCAGCCGTCATTTACAGCCTCATCCCATTGTTCATGGGTTTGATCCAATTTATTACAACTTTTATTGTTTTTATAGCTATGGAAAAAATTGACGCAGAAATGAAGGTTGTATGCGCCACGCTTTACCCACGGTAAAAATAATTCTACGATGACGGCGACGAGATATGGTGACGATGGGAAAAAATTATCTGCAATTTTACATGGCAATTTTATGGCCAATAGTGTATAAAGAAATACTCTTTCTAGCATTATAATTATTAATAAAAACAGGAAAATCATTTATGGTTTGTTTTACAGCGTATTGTAAACTGACTGTAAATTATTTGAAGTGTCAGAAAGATCTTTGAAATTTTGCATTTCTTTGCTTAAGAAAAAACACCTCATAAATCCGAAATTATAGGATTTAAAATCGCCGCAACAGGGTATTCCCATGGAAAAATATATATATATATACCATTCACAGGAATTTATGGCAAAAACGGAATAACTTCCTGTTCGTGTGACAAATTCAAATATCTCTAAAAATGAATGATAAAAGATGATAGTGCTTTAATTGGCCATGGTTATGCAGAATACGTCCAATCCACAAAATGCTGAAACGTCCTAGCTCTAAGTGATATACCTTTTTATAAAGTCAATATTTTTCTAAGCAACATCACGGCCATCACCGTTAAATTAACTCTTAAATACAAGACAATACAATACATTTTAAGATGGAGCAGGCAGAGAAGGCGTTTCTGGAGGGACCATGCTGAGAGAATGAAGCAGACGAGACTTCCCAGAGCCGTGATGCGCGGGATTGCAGAGCGTCGCCGACCGCCAGGGAGACCACCAAAGAGATGAAGAGAGTCGGACGTCCTAGTCAAAAGACCAGGACTGACCTCTCAACACAGATCAAGGAGCTATCAAAAGAATAAGAAAAAGAAGTAGAAATAATCCAACCAGTAAAACGCGCCGCATCTTCGAAAATAAAAGTGATTTCTTATAATTACATTGAAATAACACAAAAGATTTTTTAAGATTAAAATTTTTTCACAATTTAACACAAAATTAAAACATTTTCTCAGTTCCATGTTTTTTGAGTTGGACGCTTTCAGCAGAGCTACGTCAAATTAACCTGGTCATGACAGATCTTCCGCGGCCGCCTCTCTCATTGGCGTCTATTCTTCCATTATATATCTTTATAACCATTCATTTCTCGGTCGTTCACTCAACATGAACAAACCACCAATGCGACTTTTTTTACCACGCTTATATTAGTTTCACCTATTTGTCTGTCTGGACGGAATCTTATAATAGATATTTCATCCTCTTCCCAATTTCCAATCAAGCTGAAATTTTGCAACAGACGTATTTTCAATGACAATACATGAATTAATTCACCAATTAATCAATTAATTCATCATAATTAATTAATCAAAGTTTTATATGGGAAATAAGTTAATAAGCTCACGAAAAGATGACGCTAGATTCCTACCGAAGTGATCTCGGTAGGAAACTAGCGTCTTTTCGCTGGGATTTTGTATTAAGACTAAAAAGCAGAAAATTATTTTCTATGAATTTTTTTTTCATAACCACTATTTTATTTAAATGTACCTACTAAAAAGTAAGAAATAAATTTTTTTAAATTTTTGACTCACTCACCAAATAAAGGAGTGGACGCTTTTCCTCCATCAATAACATAATTCTGTAATTTATATCAATAGCGCAAGCTCCCACACTTTTATTTGGAGAGTAAAGCAAATTTTTTTGGCCGAAAATTTATTATTTATTATATTTATCTGGAAGAGCAGATTTACAATTTTCCAAATATCTCACCATAAGTGCAAGATGCATTTTGTTTTTTGTTATCATAATTCAAATTGAAATTTAAAAAAAAAAGACATTCTTACTTGCACTCGGGATGTGGTAAATTCGTGTACAAAAATGAATATTTGTATAAAATGTAACTCATATTCGAGAGTACATAAGTTAATTACCTTTTTATAATTCGTTAATTTAAAAAAATGTTATTTAAAACGTGTCCATTGCAAATCATCTTAGCACTTAATTACGTAAAAATAATGAAGTACACAACGTGAAAGACTTAATTGATTTTTTTACGAGGCTTTATATTCTTGGGAAGTTTTGTTCGTTTGTAAAATAACATTTTGCGTTGATCTCCGAGATATGACACTTTTATTACTTTGGAAATGTACCGAGAATCATTAAAATAGCTTCTGATTTACGAATACATTTTTAAATTAACGGGCGCCGTTCCATGCCTAGATTTTCCCCAATACTTCACAATTATTAGCATTGCAAATGAGAATTTGTCTCGTCTCATGGGAGCTCTTATACTAAATGAATGAAGGCAGTATGAGACACACTTTTGTGAAAGTAGAAACAAAGTAACCTTTTTATTAATTTTTTCTTCATCAATCACTATTTATATATTTATTAGGATTTACTTTGTTCTAACCACTTATGTATTGGAAATACTAACATATTTCAGGGGGAAAGGTCCGATTAAAGGTCCATTAAATTCACCGTTAACACGTGTGCATCGCCTTGAAAACAAATTTTCTGAATTCGTAGAAATTTTTCGGTGTAGGAGCATACCCGAATTAAAGAATTATTTTGACTTAGAAAATATCAATAGAATTATTTAGAGTTTAATGGGCTAAATTTTTACTTGTGTTTTGTTCCCCATGAATTATATATACTTATTTATTTTAAAGTGACCTAATTATTTATTTTTTGGTTTATTCTTTCTTTTTATCTTATTTATCTGATTTAATTATCCTTATTTTACTCTATTACTAATTTGTTAAAGGTTTCTAATTATTACCGTTTGCTTGTGTACTAATCATCATATATATATATATATATATATATATAGATATAGTATATATATATATAGATATATATATAATATATATATATGATGATTACCTCAATTAACCTCAAGCAAAAATAACATATATATAGATATATAGATATATATATATATATACATTATCATTTTTATTGTTTTGTTGATTTATTTTATATTATTTTACATTGTTACATTTCATATTGTTAATTTATCTTTAATATGTTTTATTTATATTATTATTTTTTAATTATTTACTGTAAAATTTGTTTGTATATATATATGTAAAAATAATAAAAAAATGACTTCGCCAAAGCCTTTGATACAGTCAACCATGATGTCTTATTGAAAAGGTTGTATGAGATTGGTTTCTCGGATGGTATGCTAAAATTTATGGCGAGCTACCTCCAAAATAGGAACCAATACATCTCCTACGGTCTATTCGCGTCAGAGTGCTTCTATACCTTCTCGGGTGTCCCGCAAGGATCTAACCTGGGTCCATTGTTGTTCTCGATTTTTATCAATAATATAAAAAATGTAATTTTAAACTCGCGCTTTCTGTTATTTGCGGATGACTTAAAGCTTTTCTTAAAGGTGTCAACTTTGGACGATTTTCATCTTCTCCAAACAGATATATCAAATATATGTGAATGGGGAAGACGAAATAAACTTTTGTTTAATGTTTCCAAGTGTTCGGTTACATCCTTCACTAGGGCCCAAAAAACTCTATTTTTTCGCTACAAAATGAACGACCAAAATCTGACAAGAACATCGAATGTTAAAGATCTAGGTGTTAAATTTGTAAGCAGCCTGACATTTCATGATCACATAGAGACGATCAGTGGTAATGCTCTGAGAATGTTAGGATTTGTTCTGCGTACTGCCAGGGTTTTCGAGAATACCCGCGTACTGAGAACTCTTTACAACTCCTTGGTGCGGAGTAGACTCGAGAGTGGCTCGATGATCTGGGGGCCACATGAGGGCAAGTACTCTCTTATGGTGGAGAAAGTCCAAAAGAAGTTTTCTGAGATATCTCTACATGAGAGAGTACGGGCATTATCCTTGGCTTTACCCAACCGAGTTTCTCCAGGGTATGCTTGGCTACAATAGTTTAGAGACTAGAAGGAATGTGTATTTGATTACACACTTTTATCGATTGTTGCGCGGTATGATCGACAATACTGAAATTATGCAGAGCATTGGTTTGTATGTTCCTGATAATTACCTTAGACATCGTCAGCATAGATTGTTTCACATTCCAATATACAGGACCAACCTGCCGATGGTTATGCCTGTTGGAAAAGCTACAGCTATGCTGAACAAGATCGCTTTGGATATTGATATATTCCATGTGTCTGAGGGGGTTTTCCGAAGCAGGATTCTGATACACCTTTGACCAGATTATACAGGTCACTTCTAATTGTTTAATAATTGTTTAATAATAAATTAGTATTTTAATACACAATATGTATATGTGTGTGTATGTATGTATGTATATGTATATGTGTATGTATGTATACATATGTGTTTATGTATATGTGTATATGGATGTGTATGTATATGTGTATATGTATATTTTTAGATGTAAGTTAATAATATGTATGCATTGAACAGAATGTTTGTAATGTACATATTATGTAATAAATAAATAAATAAATGTAATAAAAAAAAAAATAAAAAAAATGTTTATGTTAGGTATATAAAAATCCTTTTAATTTTCTTGTACTGTAAAAGCCCACTAGGGCGTTGAATAACAAATAAATAAATATTGACACTATAAAGGGGACGAAAAATATCTACAGCAGCTCCTATTCATCTGAGTACTCGTTACAAAGATAAATTATACTTAGACAGTTGGTATTTCTTGCACGGGAATCGGAAAAAGTTTCCAATAAAGGGGACGTCATTGTGGCCACTTGTATGAGCGTATTAATGATGGAACAATGAGCAGTGATAACATCAACCGTGCGATCGCACAGTGCCTGATGGTTATTATAATGACGTAGGTACTGGATGAGTTGTATATTCTAGGCGGAGAACAATATATATTCTCAAAGACTCGTGTCAATTTTTAGTCCACGACAGAGTCGCATAACGTGCCATAATGGCAGGGTATACGGTAATTAATCATGTTCACCAAACTAGGACAATCCAATAAATATCTAATAAAATAAATACTATATAGTTATACTTGTGGTTTACAAGTTTATTAACATTATTTAATGAAGCACATAACCAATAAATAGAAATTCAACCTAATGTATCAATAAACAGATAAATTATAAAAATACATTTTTCATTATTATTATTTTATTTTTTTTATATTGTTCAATAATATTTATAACACAATTGTGTTATTCATAGTCCCTCTCCATTTAAGAGCATTGCTCTTGTGCTCGGACAAGGAACTTTGAATTTCTATATATAATTCCTTACATTACATTAATTAAGTTGATTTCTATGATGTATTGGGATAATATTTTTTTGACAATTTTTTTTGTGATTTTTCCAAAGTTTGAAATAAGCGAGATAGGTCTATAATTTGTAATTCCCTCAGGATTGCCTGTCTTGTATATGGGTGTACTAATAGTTCGTTTGTAGTTTGATGGAAATATTCCGGTTTCTAAGCTTAGATTTATTATATGTAAGGTTTTAATATTTGTTCTCTTATAAACTTTATGGTTTTGGCTGTATATTTGTCGTATTCTGGCGCCGAACCTTCCTTTAAACTTGTTATAATCAGTTCTATTTCTTTGGTTGTAGTTGGTCGGAGACTTTCTATTTTATCTCCTGAGTGTGTTGAGTAAGACATCATTTCGTCGTTGTTTTGGTACTAAGTTATCTTATTTGCTATGTTGCTAACATGTTATAAGATTTAATTAGAAATAAAGGAAAAATATCCCAACATTAAAATAAAATTATCACAAAACTTTTGATATTATGTAGAATCATTAAGCATACCACTACATAAACATCACATAGACTCAAAGTTAAACACTAATGTGCTAAAATTGTATAAATGGGCTAGCTTAAGAGAATAATGTACTAATTACTGAAGATGGCTGTGATAGGCTGAAACCGGTGCTTTTACCTTAATGCATAAGCGAACTAACCAATCAGACGCTAGAAACATATTACCGTACGGCTCCATACCACTCGCGCCATCTTTTCCAATCACTCCGTCTTTAGCCTTTCGACCGATTAGAACCATTTAATCTTTCATGTGTAACTTACTTTTTATGATATAGAGACTACCAAGGCACTTTTTTGAAAATATTACGACAATGACAGGAAATATTGTCATATCTCAACTTTTGAATTAAATTTAATAAATAAATATTTACTTTAGTTATAGTTATTTGTTTATTATATTAGTTTGTAGTATTACTTCCTCGTGTAAGTTTGCAGTATCAGTATGAAGTTTTAGTTTTGCAGTTATCAATGGAGTAAATTTGTCACATTGTAACATTGGCCAATATGTAAAGGAGGCTATCTATAGCTAGACCGCATTCAAAAGAATGTACGTAAATGTATGTGTGTGTGTTGTTACGATGCAAAAAATGAATACTAAAGAAGTTTTTCTAGTAAGTAAGTAACCTTCTTGAAACTAAAAAAAATATATATTTATTTGGAATATCATATTGAGGGTTTTAATACGGGCTTGCCAGGCAAGTTTCCCCCGCTTTCTTCTTACCGGACAAAGCCAGGGAATGGTATTTTAATTGTGGTCGATTTATAGTATCGTTTATTTCAAAATAAAAAAATCTTAATAAATATGTCCTTAATATGTTCGAAATTGCACAATTTTGTTGATGAGCTTCTTGTCGTACAGATTTTCCTTGAAGTAGATAGCTAAGTGACTCAATCCTCGATTGTTGCGATGTTGCCACCTACGGCTGAAGGAAGAAGTGCTTCTATCGAAGAACAATGTGCGGCTATCAACGCTGCCATCATAATTGATCCCTGGCGTGAACACATGTGCGTACAAAGTACTGACGCGTAATCTGTGTAGCGTACAGGATTGAGGATGGTTGACTACGATACCAGCTCAAGTATATATTTTTATTTATAACGTAATTTATTTTACAATTGACGGCATTAAAAAACAGACGACAAAAAAAAACTATTAAAAAAGACAAATCATATAAAGGAACCAACGTAATAACTAGTTCAAGCAGTATAAAAAAACCCTAAAATTTGAGTAGTTGTGCAGAAAGCTTTCAACTTACAAAATGCTAAACACGGGTTTGAACGATATCTTTGTGCTGAAAACGTCCAAACTCTAAGTGTATTACATATTAAGTTTTTTTATTTTTTATGACTGCGCTCCTTAATCCATTAGAGATGGGTCGTTCATGAACGAACTGTTCCTTTAGAATAGTTCACTTTCTAGCCGAATGAACGTACAGTTGTATTTAGTGAAGTATCGTTCATTAGTTCAGTAGGTGGAAAATAAACCATCCATCAAATCATAAATTTTAAATCTGAAAACCGATGAAATCTTTCGCAGACACTATCATTATCTGTGGAAAGTGAAAATTTTGCGACCATTGAATGATGAAAAATTTGGAAATTAAAAATATCCCCCACCCCTAGGTAGCGAAAATTTTCTGGTGGGAAAGACTCTTTGTGAAGTCGATGTAGATAAAGGTAGATTTTGAAATTCTACCCTCCCGATAGATTTTATTTTTTGAAGTTGATGTAGGTAAAATGACATTTCGACGGAAACTGAAAGCATCCCCTCCAATGGATTTGAACATTTTGGGAGAACGAATGATGAAATCCCCGAAAACTGAAAGTACCATGTTTCGAAAAGGATTCACTTAAGAATTGAAGTAGATAAAATCAATAATTCAAATAAATTACTGAACGATTCAAAGTGAACAGTTCACTTGACTGAACGACTCAGTGAACGATATTTCAGTCGACTAAACTAAAATTCCCATCTCTAATACCATTAATAAATTATTAAAATCGCAACACGACGAGCTCCGATATAATCCTGAGCCTCCTGTTTACAAATATATTTTCTCTTACTTCTCTCAGCTGTACGCTATAATAAGATGCGTCAAATGTGTGAAACATATATGCTTACATTATTTTTTAAATTATCTAAATACTACATCATAAAATAGACGTGTAGAGATTAAAATAGGTCATCGCGGCGCTCACCGCTACATAGCACTTATAATGTTGTTGTGCGTAATGTTGAGCGTTCTTCAATGATCATAATGGACCATACATCTGTCTTCTGCATATTTACAAAATTTCATTTTAATTTTATCTCCTCGATGATTGAATTAAGTCCAAAAAGTGTGTCAAAGAAAAGAGTTAAGTACTTATTTTTAGTTTTATTTGTGTGTTATATTATATTGTGTGATGTTAAAAATTGTTCTTCCCCACTGTTTATTTTAGTTTATGTCTGTTTATTATTTATTAAAACAAATAAAAAAATTCTGAATTCGCGAACCACATCATAGATAATGCTCATTCTTTTCAGAATATTTTGAGTATGTTCCAATTTTTAATAACAGTACTGGATTTTTGTCACAGGGACATCATTAATCAATATCAATGTATATTATAGATGTCTCACAGAGACGAAACTGTAAACTGTGAGACATCTATACTATACATTGATTGATTAATGATGTCCCTGTGACAAAATTCCGGTACTGTTTTGAAAATTTTGAACATACTCAAAATATTCTGAATGAAAATACTGGTAAAAAAGGAGTTTACCTATTTCAAAAAATAACCAAATCGTACGAAAAGTAAGAGGCAATGGGCGATAGCCGATTGCTAACTACTACTAAATCCTTAAATGTACGTGTAACAAACTGATTTCAACCAACTTTAAAATAATGTAAGTACTAATTAAATTTTACAATACAGGTACAATATTCATCACGTCATAATTAACGAAGTTTACTATGTTATATCATAAGGTTCAAGATAATATTATTTTAATAGCCTTTAACCAATGAGATTATACCCAAATATGAGTCCATCATTTAGAAATAATTATTATTAAAATAAAGCATAGATAATATGTCATTTGTATTGTTTGAAAATTTATGAATTTTATTTATTAAAACATATGTAGGGTATAAAATCAAAGACAGAAATATGCAAAAAAAAATTTAATGCAGTCGCCAAAGATTATTTATTCAAAATTTACTAAATTCTAGATTTTATGTATCTAACCTTTCCAAAATCATGTTTTCTAAAAATTTATAGGCTATGTTTCCTATAAAATCTCGAATTCAGTATATTCAATGAATTCATTATACAAATTAGTAATCTTCGATGACTGCATTAATATTTTTGTATATTGCTGCCTTTGTTTTATATAATTATTATTCATTTTTTTAATTAGATGGTTTAATTTTTTTGAAGATTAGGAAATAAATTTAATTAAAGAACATGCATTTTTAATTAAGATAATTGCACATTTGCATTATTGTTTAAGTTTGTACTCGTAATCAAGTAATTCTAGTAATTCGGATGAATTTCATTACATAGATAAAGTATATTGCTATCAAACCAAACCAACTAAAATCAACTACAGATGTCTCAATAGCGACATCTTTGGTAGTTTAAGGGGAATGAAAAAGCATTGGTTACAACTCATATGTGAAACGTGGCGCATAATTTAAATATATATACAACTTCCAAAAATTAGTAGACATGGTATATTCTATCATGGGCGGAAATGGCGAACGTTACATTGTGTAAAGTGATCATTTAAGCTAGCCGTACGATAGGTCGTAAGCCCTATGTACACCCAAAGACTTGTATACCTACTTTCCCATAAAAATACTGTTTCGTCTCTGTGAGACATCTATAATATACATTCATTCTTTTCATTCATGTACCTATAAGATTCTCCATCTTGTTGCGCGTAGAGTTAATCAAACATAATAATTTCGTTGTCTGTCCGTCCGTCGTCTATCCATCTGTCTGTTCCCGTGTAACGTACGTAGTTTTGTTCGAATTCAAGTCAACAAAAAAACAAATTAAACGGCCGGAGGTGGGGCTTGAAGCCCGGGCCAGCAAACTAAAACCGGCCGCTTCGCATGTTGCTACGGCTGCCTCTCCGTGGACCGCCAAAAAATAGTACAAATGTATACTAGGGCTTTGCAAAGACGCGAACCAATGTTCCTTCATTTTAATGGATTACAGCTAGTAAAATGAATATTTTTGAAAGCAATAGAGAAATTCATATAATTTTTTTTATATATATTCGAATGTATTCAATTTAATTCTTCTCTGTCGAGGATATATTTTTATAATTGCGGAATTCGAAACATACTTTGTATTAATATCAAATTACTACAAGTTTCACTTACAAAAACTGATTGCAATCATAAAGATAATTCAATAAATGGTGTTTTTATGCAAAAATTTTTCTTTTTATTGATATTGTTACGAGATGGTAGAATCAGAAAGAGCCGTACGTGATCGAGAATTTACAGAACTTTACAGTTTTTACATAACATTGGAAATTGCTTGAAGGGTCTGTGGATGGTTCAATATATTCTGGAAGCATCTCGAAGCGACATAAACACGGATCTCTATAAATACGGGAGCATCGCGCTGCCCAATCAAAGAGTTATTTTGACAGGCGACATAGAAGCAAACATATAAAAGCGTTTTACCCGAGACAAGTCTAGAAGGTACTTACGTGCGTACGATAAGGATTAGTATAAACCATAGCGAAATGACCTTGTAAAAGTACCTGTGTGGAATATGGTGCTCCGATTGAATTCATGTCCAGTGCTTTAAAAGTTTTAATTGTTTTTAGTGATTCATTTGCCTCCCACAGTCATGATCCGTGATTATATAAATATTTTAAGTGGTGTTGAGACATGTGTCCTATTTATATACAATTATTTTTCGACCTCTTCAGCGATAGAATTTGAATGAATAGATATTAAAATAAATCAAATGTACTTGTTGATTTCTAGATACTTTTTTGAGTATGTGTGTTAAAAAAGTAATTAGCCACATTGACGTCCCGCTCAGGAAGTTGTACGTGTGGGCACAGTATTCGCTTGATTAACAGAATAAACAAAATATCTCTCCAGACCTCCCCGGGCGCGCGATAGATGTCGCTAGTCGAGCGGCTCATTTGTCAAATGAAACTGAGCGTCAAATAAATATCATATTTTTGTGAAGACTCCCGAACATCAGCTCCGTCATCGTTATCGTGTAAAAATATTTTTACAATTTAAATCGCCTCGTTATTAATAGATAACTGACTAAATTTTCAATAAGAATGCTTCGGTGATGTATTTTAACCCTTATTACTTCAACCTCCCCCCCTCTTTATATACTTCCGCATCCAGTTGTATTTTGGAATATTTTTATATTTTAATTTATATATTCCATTTTTTTTTCTTCATCATCCTAGCTAGCTAAGGGACAAGTTTACCCTAAGTTAAAATCCACACGGATTATCAATTTCTTTTCCATTGCATATTTGTTCAAAACCAACCGTACGCCCGTAAAAAATCAAGGTAATTTTGTGGGCGACCGTTGCGTATTGCCGGAGCCATTTCGTGTCGCGCACTGATTGTGTGTCACACTCTAATTATCTTAAGTTGAAATTCCAGCTTCACTCCAGCAAGTTACGGACACACAAAAAAATATATATATTTAGATTAGATGACACGTTTTTATTTACAGTTGGTGAACTAATAATAGAAGAGATCCACAACATAAAAAATGAAAAATTTAAATAATTCATAGTAAAATAGAAATGACAATTTGAAACATATAAAGAAAGTATGTAATAAAACTTAGTAATCACAAGTAGCACAAGTTAAAAAAGAATAGTTTTGACAAAAATAAACCTAATAAAGAAAAATATTAAATTAAACAAACTAAAACCGGCTATAACAGGTAGAAATACAGTTATACAAGAATAGCTTCAGCTTTCATTTTTCCACTGCTGGATACAGGCCTCTTCCTTACCCTTCCATCTCCTCTGTCTTTTGCTTCTTGTAGTTATTTCCTCACCCCCCACAGCGGCCATATCGTCGGCCCATCTCTTTTGAGATCTTCTGACGCCTCTCTTATTCTCCTAAGGTCTCCTCTTCAGAACTCTGGGAGTCCATCTTGTGGGATCCTGCCTTGCAACTTGCCCTGCCTATTGCCTTTTTAACTTAACTACACGATCCACGATATCCACTACTATGGTTTTGCGCCTAATTCATAATTTTTTATCATCTCTTAGGCCCGAACACAGATCCTTCCACGGATGCATTTCAGCCAAAAAGCGTGCAGTGGGATAATCAAAATGTTTGTTGCACTATGATTTGAATAACTATCATTATCTGAATTGAATTTATTTATCTTATATATTTGAGCAGCTTGTTGGTGTAGTGGTCATGACGCTCACCAAGTGATATGGTGGTCGGTGGTTCGAGCCCATTCCAGAACACCGGCAAGTTATCCTATTTTCATAGCACAGACTTTTAGTTTAGTTTGAGAAAAGTAAGAATATTGATGCTCCATGTATTCCGTATTCGCACTTCTATTTAAAAAAGGTTATAAATGAGATTTATACGCTGTACCTCACCCGATTATTCCATATTGTAAAAGTAACTACACAGGGCATAATAAACTGTTTTTAATGATTTAATAAGATTCCGATGCAAACATTGAAGCTGACTTTACCCAAAGAACCCATGTAGCATCGTAGCATGGTGGAAATGGAGATCGCTCGAAGTTTGTTGCGATAATCGCGTACCTGTGAAGACTAAGGGTTTTATATACAAAACTGCAATAAGATCTGCAATGATCTATATATAGCTCAGAATGCTGGACTGTAAAGAAGGTACACGAGCAAAAACTCTTTATCAGTGAAATGAAGAATCTCAGATGGCCTGGGGGTGTAACAAGGCTTGACAAAGTGAGAAGTGAGCATATCAGGGGTAGTTTTAGAGTCGTTTCTGTTACTGAAAAAGTGATGGGATCGAGACTAAAATAATATTGCCATGTTATGAGGCATGGTGATCATGCAGTGCATGCCGTACTCAAACTACAAAAAACGAAAAAAAGGGTAGAGGTGGACTCAGCGCCACATGTTGGAGTAGTGTGGAGAAAGACCTGAAGAAATAGTTGGATGAAGCGATGACCCAGAATCGTGGAAAAGAAGAGTAAGGAAAGCCGACCAGTGTTATGACATATTACGAGAATTTAAGCACTGGCCGAATTCCTCGTAATATGTCATAACACTATCGAAGGATCAAGAATGGCCTATAACAATCTAGGGCGACGTACAACCTTCAGAAAACATCTAGAAATGCCTGATACAACCGAGAAGCGACGAGGACCTTCACCTAAATACTAGAGTAATCTAGAAAGTACGAAAATATTCACGGAGTTCAGTTATCGTGTTTGACTGATCAATTCAGTGCGAATCGAGCGAAGTCCCTAACTGGCGTTGAAAAAAAGCGATAAATACAAGGTGCTAGAATTTAATAGTTTCTGAATTGAATATTTGATAAATATATATTACCCAGCGATAATAAAGTGTTTATATGCGAGTAATATATTTAGTAATATATAAGAGACTTCGTTCATTGAATAATGAATTAATCATTAATTAATAAATCACTCATTAATTTCCAGTGTTTTCATTAATTATTCCCGCTGTCTGTTTATGGAACTTGTACATTGGTATACATACTTTATTAAAATATATTATTTATTTATTATTTATTAATTAACGTCATATAGGGCTTTTACCATAGATAGGTAAAGTGTTTATTAACAGAATATATAGTTTAAGGGAAAAAAAAAACATCATATAACAGAAATTTAAAAACAAAAAAGTAATAATGTAGAATGAAAAGATACAGCACAAGCTTTGAAAGTCATATTATAATAAAAAAATATACAAACAAATACAAATTAATTATTTAAGTCCAATTCGACAAATGCTAGTAATCTTTCAATACACCTTTTAATATATGTTTTAATAATATACTGAATAATATATGAAGTTATTGGCAAAGACATCCGGTTGCTTGTATCTGTTTGCTAGTCTAGGAAACCTTTGCAGTGGGGAATTAAAGATATAGTTAATAGCTGAAGTTTCCACGGCAAAACCTGTTTTATACTTAGTTTCCCTAGTGACCTTTGAATAACGTTGCGATGAGTGATTTGCCGCAATAACATTGACTTATTTGCGTCCTCTGGGTCGATAATCGACACATCTCGGGTCTTGGCACCCGCCCTCAGCATCCCGATCTCTTCATCCTAGCAAAACCAATCTATAACCGTCCTATCTGATGTATCTGGATGACGGATCGGCGGACAGGTGCCCCGGGTTATTATTGTATATTAATCGTCATGCCGGCAAAGCGCTCGCATTGTGGGGCTCGCTCGTATCGAACTGTTACATTGTAAAGGCATCGCATGTACTTTGTGCTTATTCTGCATTGGCCGCCAGCGATGACGTCGTAACAGCTGCCAGTTGTGATAATAGTGTAGAAAAAATTCCAAATTTGGATTTTTATTTATTTATTTTATTTATTTATTGAAATTAACGGACACAGTCCAATAAAATATATTACACAACATGAACAAGATAAAATACAAGAGAATAAAAGTTATAGCAATTTAAAAGAAAAGCAAGGACAAAATGGAAAACTACTGTTAGACTAATGTATTAATTTATATAATATATTTATCTAATTTAACCTTTTATTGTATTAATTTAATTAAAATATTTGTATTGTATTAATCTAATTTAAATTTTTATAATGTACTAATTTACTTGAACTCTAAATCATTAATTAATTATATATACTAATGAGTACCTACCTATAGTCGAATATTGTGTTTTAAAATGAAATATATAACTTGCCCTAAAACAGGCCAGCCTAGTTGGGTAGTTACATTTTTTATTATATGATTGTATGATAAATTATTATTGTATAATTATATTTGTAATGTAATTTAATGTAAGGTTATGTTAAATAAATAAATGAAAAATACTAACAAGATGGAGACAAGATCTAGACTATCTTATCAGAGATTGTTTGAATCTGAATAGACTTACACCAAATAAGTTCAGATCCTGTCTTGAATTTATAAATCGATATAACCGTGACATGGGAGCATGGATTCCATATTTGGTTCTATGATGGCCTAAGGAACAACAGTTCATTATTTCTGAGTCTACGGGAAGGGATATTGAATTTTATTTGGCCCAGTAACGAAGGCCCATCTGTTGGGCTATTTAATATTTTGTCTATGGTGATTGAGTCAGTGTTTTCTCTACGTTTTTGGAGGTTATAAATTTTTAACATTGACTCAATTTCACTGTACGAGTAGTCTCCTCTATCCAAGCTCATCATCCATGCGACTTTTCTTAAGAAACGATGTTGCAAGGATTCGATGTGACTTATTTGGTTTATATAGAAGGGAGACCAAATCACAGAGACATAAAAAACATTTTAGGATAAAAAACGAAGCAACAGATTTATTACTTTTTACGTTCGAAGGTATGTACTTATATTGTATTTATAGTCACTTCCATCTCAAAAAAGAATTTAAAACTGGCTTTTACCCGTCAGAAAGGACGTACTTTTATTATATGCATTTCGGCCGCCGGTTGAGACTGTGAGCACAGCGCTATCTAGAGTAGCGTAGCATCTTGATAACGTTAGTGATGGACATTATTAAATACAGAATTATGCTTGATTTCCTTCTTTACTTCATTAGTATATGTTTTCTGGTAGCGTTAGTGTTGGACATTGTTACATAAAGAATTATACATATTGATTAATGATGAATACCCACGACACATGCGATAAAGTAATGGTTGCAGTTATTGGTTTTTATTTTCATTGAACTGAAATATTTAAAAAAATCTGATTCAGAATTATTTTACTAAAGAAGCATAAAGTCAATGTATTCATTTTATTCAACAATAATAATAATAATCAAATCATACTAATTTGGAAAACGGAATGAGATCAGCAATTGGGAATTATTATTAATGAGGATGGAGATAAAGTTTCTGAATAAATACGTCACATTCGTAACCCTGGTTACTACAAATTTTATTTATTAATATAGACCACCAAAATATACAGACACGACCTGAAGTAAATTTTCGTAAAGTTCCAATAATTACTTTAAAAACTACGGTGTTCTTTCGATGGAATTGGTGAACGTTGCACTGTGTGAAGTGATTACTTGAGCCAGGCCATACAGGTCATAATCCCTAGGTCACCCTATAAAGACTTCCAAACACTTTTCCCATATAAATATCTTCGTCTTTGTGAGACTTCTTATAATTTAGCTCAATTAATAAAATTAATTGATTCCTCTGAAAACAAAATCCAAAGTTGTGTTCTCGGAGCGTACATACCTACAAAAATATAGTTTTACATTTACTCGTCATACTGAAATACATCTGATCAAATTTTATATAAGTACAATATATACAATATTGTACGCCTTCCCAATATAGAATGATCTTGATACATCGAGGCGGCTTTGACTTATAAATGAACACAGATATAATAATACTGAATTCATTCATGTATCATTCATTTTGTATATGGGTCAAATTTATTCACAGTTAGATACAGGCTTTCAATTATAGGACTTCATGAAATGAACCTACCAAGTTAATTAAATCTAAATAAAAATTGTAAAGGTGGTAGGTACCCACTTCTTTTTTGTAATCTGTAAAAAAAATATTTTCTTATATGTAAATATTTCTTTATTTATAATTGTTGAAATTTTCTAATCGTTATAGCTTTAGTAGCTATTATTTTAATTATTTAATTTTATTTTTAACCTTTTCTGAGTTAAAAAACATTTTGTTGTGAATGGCTTTTAGTTCAATAATCACCAGTGTAAATGTTTCAATTGTTATAATTTTAAATGTCAGTTTTATTTATTTAACTGGACAAATATTAAATACAAGGAATAAATTTTTACTTTTTATTTTACAATTGGTCGTTTATCTATATTTTAAATAATTATTTTTTATGC
The DNA here is from genome assembly GCA_016648135.1 of Agrypnia vestita. Taxonomy (NCBI): domain Eukaryota; kingdom Metazoa; phylum Arthropoda; class Insecta; order Trichoptera; family Phryganeidae; genus Agrypnia; species Agrypnia vestita. The sequence continues at coordinate 166,111 of JADDOH010007516.1, forward strand.
TAAAAATGTTTACAATCTCCGTTTAAGAATACAATGGAATCTAAAAAGTAACAATTTTATCAAAATTTAAAAACAATTTATAAAATTATAAATATGAAAACAAGTATAAATATTACCAATGATTGAAATATAAAAAAGGAAAGTAAATAGCAAACGAAAATTGTAAAAATTTTGGTAAATATAGTATTATTCATATTAAATTTATAGTAAATATAAATATAGTATAAATTCTACTAAGGAAAAATATTTAAAAATGAATCAAAAACAATTTTTTACGTCACTCCGACAGAGTTGAAACACTAGGAATATTATTTTTCAATTGGTTGAACAACTTTGTAGATTGTCATTTTAGAAATCAATTTTATTATTTGTTTTAATCTACTTATATTTGATTAATTACACCTACATGTTTCGGATCATCGTCAGCCATTTATATCTGTCAAAATATCAAAATGAATGATGTCTATTGTTTTGGTTTTCTAAAATATTTAAAATATTATTTTTCATATTATTGCTAAAGTTCTTGATTACACATTAATTTTGCGTAATCAAGAACTTTACATTGAAATCCATACAAATGAGTAAGAGCCCGATGCGTGCAGTAGGCGCGAAACCTGTTTCAATGAGAAAGGGAGTATAGTAAAAATTTGATTTTTATGGGTTAGTTTTTTGTTGATTTAAGCCTCGAATTTCGATCATAAGTCGTTTCGAAAAGTGTTCAGAATCCAAAGTGCGCGTATTTTAGAGTGAATTTCTCCCAAATAAATAACGGAAATTTAGATGATTCGTTTCACAAGACAAAATTTTTTATTACATAATTTTCATTTGAAACTGTGTCGGACGACATTCACTGTCACTAAAGGAATCAATGCTGTCTGTTGGCACAGTGAAACTTTTTTATTTTTGTGCCACTTTAATAAGAAACCTGACCAATGACTTAAGCCTCCTTTTAAGGATTTAAATTGTCGTTAAACAGATTCATCACTCGCACTACTACAGCCTTATACGGGTGCAAATTTTGAAAAATATCACTTCAAATTTTGCACTGTTTCCTACATTATAGGCACATATTTCTTAAAACTCATTTGAAGTAGAATTTCCTCCGTCCTTTTCTTTTGTTTTTCTTTTCTAGGAGGTCTATGTAGCTTGTTGGTGGTGTGGTTATGTGACTTAGGCCATGTGATCGAATGGTCTGTGGTTCAAACCATATTCGAGGACACCAGCAAGATAGTCCTACTACTTTCATAGCGCAAGCGTTTATAGCCTGATTTTAAAATATATCAAATACTAAAAAATATAGGTATGGGAGGCAAATGAAAACACTGGAAATTAATAAAGATTTAATTTATTTAAAAAAATATATATATATATTATAACAAATTCTCAAATTCACTGGACATGAATTACATTTAAACACTTTTCTTTAATAATACTCTTTTGATATAATGCGTATGCTATTAGAGCGCCACACTCTTTTGTCCTGACATAAAACTCTCGCCTCATCCACATTCATACATCTTCGCGTGCAAGCTCGCCGGTTGTTGAGGCTTCTAACGGGACCATCTTCCAGTATCTGGTTAATCTGGTCACAAATATTAAATGGCTTAGACTTCTTTTGGATGCATGTTCGCAAATTGCTGATTAACGGGATTATCATTTTGTATTGCTCGAATGTAGTCTTTAAGACGTGATATTTCATTTGGTTTGCCTTACGTACAATTATATTGAGATCTGCTGTAACGCATCAAAAATGATGGTACATGTCGGTTCCTAAAGTATAACTATTTATTTATTTCTTTCTTCTTTCTTCATCGGCCTTCGTCTTTCCACTGCTGGATATAGACCTATTCCTTATTTTTCCATTCTTCCCTGTTGTTGGCTAATTGTAGCCATTTCTTTTCCCCCACAGCGACAATATCATCGGCCCATCTCTTTTGAGGTCTTCCGATGCCTCTTTTATTTTCCCAAGATCTCCATTTCAGAACTCTGGGAGGCCATCTTGTAGTATCCTGTCTACTATTTATTTATTTGAAGAAAAATGAAAAAGAAAAGGAAAAAAATGAAACAATTGTATTGATTTAAATTTTGCATGCAGTCAAAAAGTTTGGGTCCAAAATGGAGATTTGTAAATTAAAGTAAATTTGGGCTTACACGATCACATTTCGGCGCATTTATTTTTATCAAATCCACGCCGAAGATTTGCGGCAGGGCATCTGGCGCGACGAGAAGCACTCTCACGTCCTCCCAAAGGTCCAGAGATCACACAGCATCCATCCGCGACCGGCAACCTTTAGTCGCTAATTAATTCGAGATTTGAGACAGGCCGCGAGTGCCATATTTATTAGTGAAATCGTCTCGATGTGTGCCAATATTAGCGATCAGAAATAACCCGTCGCACGAGGCGCGCGCCGCGCGACGGGCCCGGCCCCTCGGAAGAATGAGTGTTTAAATACTTCATCGGCATATTTATTGGATTTAAATTATAACGCATTGCTCTTTGTCCTTTCATGTGAAGGGTTTACGACATCGGGCGCGGCTCAAACAGGAGTCGGCGCACCGCGCTGTCTGCGTAATCGAATCGCTCATTGGTATCGCGGTAATTAATTTAAATTTATCGTCCAGGGGAAATGCTTCGGATTTATCGATGTGCAAACGTCTCTGAAAAGTGTGCTCCCGAACAAATACAGCACACTTATTGTGCTCATAAAAGTTAAAACCGTGTTTTGACACTCTTTTGAAATTCCTACCTTTCGAAAGTTACGAGAAATGTGACAAAAAAGTCAAATATAACAGATTATTAGTTAACTTAGTAAAAACCACTACCAGATTTTAGGTCTGCCGGTTTCGAAACCTACCCGTCTCTTCGTCAGGACCAACACTACACTACTATATTCACACCACTATACACCCCAACCATAGTATTGTTAAACTTTCACCAATATTGATCACATGCGTGTTAATCTTGTCAGAGACAAGTATGCACTACTAGCCTGCAGATCATTCAGGAATCTAACGAAAGAGAGTGAGAGGGGGCGGGATCTAAAGTGGGTGTTACTCCATATTTTTTGAACGTTAAATTAAACAAAGGGCTATATGGAAAATTAATTTGTTTTTAATTAATATTAGATCCTGAATGATCTGTAGGCTAGTAATGCATGCTTGTCTCTGACAAGATTAATACGCATGTATCAATATTGGTGAAAGTTTAACAATACTATGGTTGGGGTGCATAGTGTTGTGAATATTAGTGCAGTGTTGGTCCTGAAAAAGAGACGTGTAGTCTCGAAACCGGTAGACCTAAAATCTGGTAGTGGTTTTTACTAAGTTAACTAACAATATGTTATTATGTCTAACCACAAAGTTAATGCTTTAAATATGAATAATAAGACAAATACAAGTTTGTCATATCGAGATATTTTGTTAAGTACCTATTGGTGTAAGCAAAATACCCACATGATTGGCATTCCCTGTCGATTGTAAAAATATAAAGTTGGTATCAAAAGTTTATCGCTAATTTATTGAAGCATTTAGAAGTGATCGATACATTGCATACTAAAGAATTATGTGATAGTAAATTCCAAAAATACATTTTAATGGAAAGAAAATATTACAAAATTAAGTTCAGACCGCTCGTTCTGAACACATAGCTCTCTCTGATTCTACACTATTATGATTATATTATACATATCCGTACAATAAAATAAGTAAAAATTATTTTACCATGCACTTTTCGCTAGGAGAATTAGTGTTGAAGTTGAAAAAATATTACTAAATATTAATTTTAAAATGTTTAAAAATATATGCTGGTGCACGATAGGAGTTAAAAATTGAAAATATTGATTTTCAGACGTATTCTAATAGATATGTTTAATAATTTGAAAAAATATTTACCTTAAAAGGAATATTGCTAAAAAAACACCACTTTAAAAAAATATAGAGGTATCATTACCCGTTACAAAAGCTATGTAGGTATACTAACTTGTTAATGAGAAAAAAATCATTAGATGTCTCTAGCAGAGACCATAGTAATATGTGAAAGGTTCTTAATTCGAACATAATATACGACTTTTAATAAATTTGGTAATGTGTGGATGCTCTTACGATGGAATTGGTGAACATTGCATTGGGTAGAATGATCACTTAAACTAGCTCATACATATTGTAAGCCCTGAGCCATCGTATAAGAAACACCATCTACTTTTCTCATATTGAAATTAGCTTCGTCTCTGTGAGACTTCTATAATTTATCCTTAATTTATTTATTAATTTTTTGATTAATAAATGTTTTTAGATTGAGCGTTTTTAGATACAATGGCTGATCAAATGTTACGTGTAGTCGGTTCTACTTTACGGTACTGAAGCTTAGACCCTAAAGGTTGGCTCTATAAACCCTTTAGAGGCGTTCCAAATGCGAATTCACCGCAGAATGTTAAGGATATCCTGGACCTACATGCTAACTAACACTGAAATCTTACACGGAGCCAATGTCCAAAGAGAATTGTTTACAACAATCAATATCCGTAAGACATCGTATTTTGATCACATTATGAGAGGGGAAAAATATACCCTACTTTAGTTGGTTGTCGAAAGGAAGATTAAAGGCTGCAGAGGAGACGAAAGAAAGCAGCTGTCATGACTTAGAAATATCCCAGAATGGACCGGGATAAAAAGAGTCTAGGAACTGCTGCGAGCTATCCAAAATAACGATGGTTTTTCTAGAGTAATCATCAACGTCGGTGGTCCCGACAGGACTCTTAAAGAAGAAATAGATAGATTGACAACTTCTTACCATGAGCAAAATTATTCATATCTGGTGTTGTTTCCATCTCGTTGCTAAGCGGGAGAGGATAATCAAGAACCGCGTTATCTCCGAGTTCGCTAAGTCGGAGTATACTGTTTATGTATATCGGTGGGATTTAAACTGATATTCTCTGTGTGGATTAGACTTATACTCTCATTATACCGCCCGTTTACAGTTTATTTTGGCCATGCTGGCCTAAAATTGATGCTACCTTTATAAATCTATGTTCGTTCGGTTAAATCATTGTACAGTTGGGGGTTGGACTCTTCTCCCTTACAGCCACGTATACTGTCTCTTGGACGTACTGACCTCAAATTGATGCATTCTCTGTATTCGTTCGGTTAAATGATTTTGTAGTTGGAGGATTGGACTATTTTCTCCTACAGCATTTATGCTGTTTCTTGGACGTACTGACCTAAAATCGATGAGTTCTCTGTGTTCGTTCGGTTAAATGATTTTGTAGTTGGAGGATTGGACTATTTTCCCCACATCATTGTATGCTGTCTCTTTGACTTAATGGCATAAAATCGAATCTTTATAGGTAGTAAAAAAATATATTATTAATACATTGACGTGTTGCACGCCTCTACAATCCGAGATGTGGTCACTCACTCTCGCCCAACTTCCGCTCAGCCTCCGCGTTCCAATATTCCATCTCGCGGTCTTATTGGCCGAAAATCGCCGCCACGCTCGAGATGGCATATCCCCTGATTAATGGATCTGTATCACTTTCATACCGACTCAAATCGAGCGGGAAAGGTGAGCAGCCCAGCGCGTTTGGCGGGAGATTATTCACAGATGCAAATAGGAGGGTCTCCTCTCGCTTCTCATCCCGTCTCCGGCGGCGATCTTTGTGTATGACCGATTCATTAGGGCGAGGAATATGCGCGAGTTATTTCCCAGCCATTATTTTTGCTCATATTCTATTTTTGTCGTCCGTATCGGTCTTGAATCACACTTCGGTGAATAGCAGGGGCGTCGCGCTCTCAGTACTATCAAAAAAGCTGGGCTTTCCTTCAGAGTAAACCTCAATTACATATCCTAAGCCTATTTATAACCCCGTGTTAGTAAAGATTGTAAAAAATTTCAGTGAAGGCAATAAACATAAAATTATTAACTTCTTCAAAAAGAGCAAAATGATTTTGTAGTGACATTATTAATATAATTAATAAAAATATGGTGGTCCCTTCGTCAGGATACTATGTATACTTACAAATAACAAATAAAAAATCGAAGTACAGACATAAAAATATAAGAAAATAATATATGGGAAATAAAAAATAATTAAGTACATATTTACATGAAAATAAATTTACAAGATATTCATAAAAATTGCCTGATTATTTATAAACGTATAATATTTCATATACACTACACATAATTATATTAACACTTTTTCTTTCTTCCTAAATTTCTAAGTTATCAAACTGTAATTCGGTATAAATTGTATGTAAAACTTATGAACTTAAACGAACTTATGAATTAATATCAAAAGAATGATACATTGCCAAAAGCAAATTTGGAATAATTATTACTACTTTGTACCTTATTGTTCCTTTACTCAAACATAATTTATCAAGTAGTCAGGATGTATTATCAAGAATTTACCGTGATTACAATAATTTTTATGTACCTACTCGTAAGTATACAAAGATAATAATTGCTTGTCATCGACAAATAAAAAGACAACAAGAAAAAAAGATTCGTTAATTTTAATTGTAATCAGTTTATTTTTATATTTTAAATTCATGAATTGTTTACGGAATCTTCGCAAAAGTTGAGTATTTTGGACCGAGACAAGTGAATGGTTACATAGGTGTTATACGTTTTTCAAATAGGTTAATTATTTACAATTGTTAACTATTGTCTAGTTTAAAATAATGTGCTTGTAATCTTGCTTCCCATACTAATGTTTCTAACTTTAATGGGGCAGTAAGAACTAAGGAGAAATAAAATGAAATATTTTTATCCATATAAAAATTCATTGAAAGGTGAATTCGTTTCCTTGAATAAAAAAATAATAATTATAATACAAATGTAAAATATTCATAAAACAGTAATATTCCAAAAAAAAAAATAATGATCGAGGATTATATTAATTTAGAATGGACTGAATTTGAGATTTTTAATGAAATGTAGCCTATAAATTTATATAAAACATGATTTTGGAAGGGATAGATACATAAAATTTATAATTCAGAGTATTCTATCCTCAGTGATAGCATTCAAAACATTTTTCTATTTTTTGGATATTTTCTTTTATACCCCATATATATAAAATAAATAAACATAATTAAATGAAAAACAAATACGAAATGATTTTTTGTTAATTATCTTCTTATACATTTGAATTTCGTCAAAGGAACGTCAAAAAAAAACATTTTTTCTTCAAAGCATACGAACGTATAAAGTTGCGCTTCAGCGTTCAATCCACGGGCCTCTGAATTATTGAAACCTTATATTCAAATGTTTCATTGTTGTATGGCGGCTCACACTCGCAAAGAATTCGCTCACCACGCTGATATTTTATTCATTAGCCCAAACAACATTGATGCCTTATGCGTAGCGCGTTCCCGTATTCGTAGCGGGCACGCCGTTCCGCGGCAATCACTATAACGTTTATTTTACGGTCCCGAACCGTTACGGGCAGGCTGCGTGTGTGCGTGCGCGTGCACACGTGTGTCGAACCACCCCCCTTACACCCCGCCTTAAAGCGATGACCCCCCGAGAAAGAAGATGCTTGGATATCTGCGTGATCTATTTATTTTATCAGTTTTTTTATATTAATAGGAGCATGCATTAATTTTGAGGAATTTTCTTATGGACCAAAAGGACATATAAATACACAACAAAAAACTCTCTGAACATAATTTTCAGGTGTATTCTTTTCTATATGTCAAATAATTCAGAAGAATATTATATACATTAAAAATATTATTATTTTTCAATTGATTCAGCAACATTGTAGATCGACATTTAAAAAAATATTGATTGTATTATTTGTATTAATCTACTTATATTATTTGATTAATTACACCTTCATGTTTCGGAAATACCTTTCCATCGTCAGGGTGTTATATATGTCAAAATATCAAAATGAATAATGTCTTTTGTTTTTCTAAATTATTTGAAAATTTATGTTTATCACAGTTTTAATAAAAATTTAGGAATTTCTATTTTACACATAAACAATTTTGGTCTGAAATTGAATAATTTAGAATCATTAGAAATTAGTAAAGCTTGTAATAGTAAACAAAATATTATTAATAATCAATTAAATTTAACTACTAGCCCAATTCTATAAAAATTTCCAATAATTACGAGTAATCAAGAACTTCAACAATAATATTTAAAAATAAATTTTCAAATAATTTAGAAAAACAAAAAACAAAAGACATTATTCATTTTGATATTTTGACATATATATAACACCCTGACCATGGGTGTTATATATATGTCCAAAAGGTATTTCCGAAACATGTAGGTGTAATTAATCAAATAATATAAAATTATACAAATAATACAATCAATATTTTTTTAAATATTAGGTCCTTACATATGAAATTGACGTTTAGTATGGGAGGAACATAAAGCCGATTTTTTATTATTATAATATATTTATTAAATCAAAGTATGTACCATTGCTATCTATGCACTTTTGCCATCTCATAGGTAGTTCATCGATCCCTTTACTAAAAAAACCATTCGGACGGGAATCAATAAAATCTTTGAAGGCGGTTTGGACTGCCCCATCGGAGTTGAATTTTTTCCTTTGCAAGAAGTTATCCAAATTTCGAAAAAAATGGTAATCTGTTGGGGCAAGATCCGGAGAGTACGGTGGATGTCTTAGACATTCCAATTGAAGCTCCTCTAATTTGGTAGCCGTCCGTTGTGCAGTGTGTGGTCTAGCGATATCATGAAGCAGCAGTGGCCTAGAGCGATTAACCAGCCTCGGTTGTTTAGCAGCTAGCTTTTCCATCATGGTTTGCAGTTGCTGACAATAGACATCTGCCGTAATCGTCTGGCCAGATTTAAGAAAGCTGTAGTGAACGACACCAGCACTAGTCCACCAAACGCTCACAAGTAACTTTTTTGGAGTCAATTTTCGCTTGGGGCATGGTTTGGCTGGTTCGGCAGGGTTCAGCCATTGCGATGAGCGCTTCCGATTATCGTACAGGATCCACTTTTCATCACAGGTAATGATTTGATTTAAAATCCCTTCATGATTGTGCCGGTTGAGTAATGCAACGCAGCAGTCAACGCGCGTTTGTTGATTTGCTTCACTCAATTCGTGAGGTACCCACCTTTCAAGCTTTTCACCTTACCAATTTGCTTCAAGTGGATTAAAACAGTTTTATCACTAACACTGCAGCCTGCAGCTAACTCGGATGTGGTTTGCGATGGATCCGCTTCCACAATAGCCTTCAATTCTTCATTATCAACTTTGGTCTCCGGCCGTCCACGGGGCTTGTTCTGCAGGTCAAAATTTCCAGAACGAAAACGTTGGAACCAAAAACGCACTGTGTTTTCTTTTGCGGCACCGTCGCCATACACATCATTAATCCTTCGAACCGTTTCTGCAGCACTGGTGCCACGGTGGAACTCGTACTCGTAAATAACGCGATATTTCAAGTTTTTCATTTTGTAAACTGAGTGACGCAAAGAAAAAAACAATTGAGGAAAAAACAAATGAATTATAATTTTCAAAACACAAATACATGAGTAAATAGCTGTATAAATTTGGATTTGGAATTCCTAACCAAAGAGAAGATATTTGAGATCAAATTTGCCAGTACGGCAAAACGTCAATTTCATATGTAAGGACCTAATATTATTGCTTAATACTTTGCTTTAAAAATATAGACGTGTCATTACCAGATCAAGACCCAATTTAAATCAAGATTAGATAGACATTATGCGGAACGCAACAGCCCAGATGAACATCATTCCAAAGGATGCACTCCAAAAGTGTTTTCAACAATAACGGACTCACTTGGAGAAGTATAGATTGCCAAGGGGATATCTTTGAAGGAAATTAGAGTAAGTAAAGTGTGTATGAATAAATCTTTTTCTGCCGACCAATGCTTCTATATTTCGCGCGATTGTCCCAGATCACTCAGTGGAGAAATGACAATTCTATGATGTTGACCCATGTCTGGAGTAATTTAGAATTACTAAAAAATCCCTTAAATACCAAAATAATAGGAATTATTCGATACATATAAAAATAATTTAGCTCTACTTTAAACATGTATTCATTATTTAAAACATGTCAAAAAGTAATTTTTAAATAAAATGTTCTTGGGGTCTTTTCGTACCCCCCTTCGGAGCGTAGATATTTTTTCAAACTCCATGTGGGGAAGGTTAACACACTACTTATAACCTTTAAAAGCAAAAATTAAACGGCGGATCGATGCTTTTGAGATGCGGTGTTGAACACTCACAAACGCCTCCATATTACAAGAACTCATAATCTAGGAGAGACGAATTCTCCATTTTTTTGACATCTTGCTAGAAGAGAAGATAGCCTGGAGCTATGGTAGGCCACGTTGGGGGTCGAAGACGAAGAGGAAGATCCCCCACTAGATGGATCGACCAAGTGGAAAACTCTGGTGACAGTGCTGCAGGATATCGGGAAAGATGAAGGAGAATAGTCAAGAAGGCGGGAGGTCATGAAGATCATGATCCTTAATCGTGGGGACCAACATGGATGGTGACCTATAATGCACAATCTTATTTCGTAACCATAGCAAAGGTAGCAATATTCGAAAAACTAAAAAAAAATGTCTTGAAAACAGTCACCGACGATTACTAATTTTGAATGTATTTAATTCAATATTTTATGTATTCATCCCTTCCAAAATCATGTTTCCTATAAATTTATAGCCTATATTTTCTATAAATATTGAATTCTGTTCATTCTAAATTAGTAATCCTTGATGGCTGCATTATTTTTTTTATATTGTTGCCTTTCCTTTTTTTATTTATTTTATTCGGCCATTCATTCAACGGGGAGACGTTATTGCTTGGTAAGACAAAATGTAACCCTTTATAGATAAGTCAATTTGATATGAATGATTGATAAAACAATTTTACGGTTTCATTTAACGGATTGTTCCTAATTTAACTTTATCATAAACATAAAAGGGTTCGTAATGTATATAATGCACATGGTCAGGGAGGGGGGCGAGTTTCTAGTATCTGCCTCACCATATGACTATACTCTTCATGTTAAGTATTAAAAATATCTATCGAATTCGAAAGGTAAATAATCTGAGTCTTAATTGTCATAAAAAGGTTTTACGTTGTATTTTAATATCACACCATGACCATCTATGTATAAGGGTCTTTAACCACATGTTGATATTTTTTTGTTAAAAAAAATAATAGAAAGATGCTTCCCAGGAAACCCAACCAATTAAGTGCAACCCAGAAAGGATGAAAATGATGAAAAAATAATAATATAATGATGTTGTATTACAATTTTTGCAAAGAATAGGTTTGATTATTATGTTGTAAAAATTTTGCTCTCTTAGATTACTGTAACGTTTATTTTACGGTCTCAAACCGTAACCGGGTGGCTGTATGTGTGTCTGCGCACACGTGCGTCGATTTCATCCCCCTTTTTACCCCGCCGAAAGAACAAGTGGGTGGGACACGTCGATAGCGTCCTTTTTATCACACACACACATACACCCGGCGAGGCCTGCTCGCACACAGGCGCGCGGGGCAAAAAACCTCGGTACGTGGCGTAGACGCCGTAACCAATCGGCGATCGAACGTAACGTATCGGAGGCTGTATGCTCGC